>QGMI01000196.1:0-48322 GCA_007821535.1 Lachnellula occidentalis | reverse complement strand
AATATATAATAGATAAATTATAAAGATAAATAATAGATTATAATTAAACTATATATAGAAAAAGGAATAGGAAGGATATATTAAGTATATGCTTAGTTTCTACTAAACTTATATGATAGTAGAAACGCGAACTATAAGTATCCTTAAAGGCTAAATCGACTAGCCTAGAAAACATTAGTAAGGTATATGCGAAACATATAGTAAATATATATAAGTGCCTCTATAGCTATAATATATTAGTTAATTGCTCTACTAGTTAGGCTGCGACTATAAAGTATTAGTAGAGTATATACTAAATATAAGCTTTACTTACCTAGGTTTAATAATAAAACTAGCATTACGCTAGCCTTAGTTAAGGATAAATAGCTTAAGCGTATTAGTCTCACGTAAGCATAGTATATACTAGGCATATATTTAACTTACTTCTAGCCTATAGCTATTTCTATAATGCTAATATTAGTACAAGTAGGGTTGATGACTATATTAGGTTAGTATATGCTTAGCATGTAAGAGAGTAATACTCACCTATACTAGAGTGTCTTTCATGTATATATCATTAAAGCTATATAGTATTAGCTTAGTATATACTAAGTATATACTAAATATATAGATAGCTATTTACTAAAGCCGACTTTATATATCTACCCCCTACTTATATTAACCATATAGCTGCATATTATTAGTATATGCCTAGTATATGCTTAGGTTGTTATAAACTTATATTGCTAGGTTGACTAGAGATATTATAACTTTAGCATTTAGGGCTACTATTTTATTAGCATATACTAAGCATATAGAAAGCATCACTTACTAGCATTATAGGCAGTAGTAATAGGAGGGACTATAGAAAGTTAGTAAATACTTAGTATATACTAAGAAGATATATACTACAAGTGCTAGCTATAATAATAGCAGCCTAGATAGGCGGGGTCTAACTATTATTATTATTAAGAATCGGTCCTACATATACTTAGTATATGCTTATAAAAGTGAAAGGCATATATTAAATATATACTCTTTTAGCTTATAGTACATATGCTTAGCATATACTTACTATAGTAATAACTATAAGCTAATAGGTTAATAGTACTAAGTATAGCTATATTAGTATATATTATAAAACTCATTCTAGGTATATACTAAGAATATATTAGTATATACTAAGCATATATTAGCTTATTATCGCATTTATGCATAGTATGCACTTATATTCTATAGTTATTAATTATTTATAAAAAAGAAAGAAAATTAAGAGTAAAGGAATTTTCATAGTACATATGCTTAGCTTATAGTATGCATATATCTAGGTTAGACTAGGCTTAGTATTATTATGATTCTCGCTTATATAACATATAGGTAGCATATAACCCTACCCTACACCCCTACTATACTGCCCTATCCCTCTTACCCTTATATACCTCCTTATTTGCTACTAAAGTTAAACTAGTATAGAGACCTCTACTTCTAAAGTTAAACTAGTATTAAGATGCATTAATATTTAATCTAATGTGGAATCCTATACTAGTTCAACTTTTAGCCACACTAGTTTAACTATAACCTTTCTCTAGACAAAGTTGTTTCGTGGGCTCAATCCCGGATCGATTTCAAGATGCACGCAAATTCGTGCAGCGACAAATAGACACAGTTCCACAGTGGAATATGGTCTTCAAAGGGCGAACCCCCGAGACCCAATTGCACGCAGAGGATCTGGCTATCGCCCTTGCCGCTGAAGCGAATGTCAGATACCCGTATAGTGTACAGGTGACTGCGCCTGCCGAGGGACCCTCCACTCCGGGAGGCACTAGCCCGGGCCAGGTCGTTACAATTGTCAAGTCTTTTATGGCTGTCTTCGGGCTGTATGATCTCAAAAATGGCCCAGACAGAGATTGGGCCGGCACAGCAGGGGTTCGGTGGCCTTGTGTTATGGCCGGGAGTAACCGTAGGAGCCGACCTTGCTCTGGGATATTATCGGACTTGGGTATCGATTTTAGTTTCCCACCCCCCAGAACTGTTTAAAATCGGTTTCGGAATATGTTAGAAAAGAAGCTAAGACTCAGAGGGAGCGCGAGCAAAAGCGGGGATGAACCGATGAGGGATGTGAAGGGGGTGTAGGGAGAGTTAAAGTTATACTTATATAGCAAATTGACATTTAGTAACTACGATTTAGGGCCTGTCTGTTTCACCTTTTGGGCCAAAATATTTTGGGTCAAAGGGATTTTAGGTTAAAGTGCTTTAATCCAAAGTGCTTTAGGTCATAGATTTTAAGTCAAATAGTATCTAGTAGTAATGCGATTGCCACTTTTATAGGTCTCAATAAAGCCTAGCATTTTAGCGTGAAGTGCCATTTTGCCTCGTAAAAATCGCTACTTTTTGGCAATAGTAAACGCACTTACTATTATTAAATCTATCATAATGACTCGAAATACTAGAACCCGTATATTAAACTACCCTCTACCGCCTGATCTAAATGCTCCTAGCATTCTATATACCCCTGAGACTATGATTACAGTCGATACTATAGCAAATAAGGCTGAGAATACAGCTTAAAATAAAGCTAAAGCCTCTAATTCCATATCCCTTCTTAACCCCTTCCTTTAAATCGCAGTTGTAGATGCTAAATCTATATCGATACAAGAGCCCTTAGGATCTACTTTTGCTAGTAGTAAACCTCCTACAATAGCCCTAACTACTCTTACGCTTACGCTAAAGAATAATCATAGATTTATCCCAATTCGGCCTAGTCAAAAAACTATCAATTTACCTAACCCCCTTAAGGGCTACTTAATTACTTGGACTGAGGGCATGAATCAAGCATATGCAATAGCCTATGAGATACAAGTTAGGGCAGGAAAACGTATAGATATAGCGCTCAAAAGTGAGGCTTAGCCTATAGTTGCAAACTTTATATAACCTTATGCTATTAATCTATTTAAAATCACTAAAAAATAACTCTAAGCGAAGTAGAACATATAGAAAACGTACTTTAAGTAGTACTCGCAAGTAAGGGACTTTTTAGGCATAAGTTAGAACGAGTAGGAGCGTCGATTTGAGGCCGCAAATAGCGTCTAGGAAGCTCTATTTAGGGCCTATCCGCAATTAAAGCTATAGCAACGAAAACAAGTGATATTAATTAGCGAAATAGAGCTATACTTTAAGGGCAGGGTTGCTACTAGTAAACGAGCAGGAGGGATTACCTCTTTTATAGAAAAAGACATCTTAATACTCTACTCTAATGAGCTTAATATCTAGCTAGATCTATGCTTAGGTTTGTTGCTATTGCTACAAATCGATATCCTCTAGTAGCTTACTAATTTATATAACCTAGTAGAAGCTATTGCTACTCCCGAACTTAATGCTATTATTGCTAAGGTAACCTCTAGCTAAGGCCGAAAGTGCGCGGCAACAACTACCCTACTTCAAGGGCCAAAAAGGGGGGGTAATATCCCTTCTGCTTTAGAGAGGCTTATAGCTATAATAATAGAAGTAAATATAGAGTCTAGACATCTTCAGGAGATATAGGAGCAGCTAATTGAAGATAAGAGGGAGCAAGCTAGACTACTAGCACTACATGCAATTAAGCATTTGAAGGCAATATACCCTATAGTAGGATAGTACTTTAATATAAAGGTCAAGAAGCAATTAATGAAATGCTTTAATAAAGACGAGGAGGGAACTAGCCTTACTAAAGCCTAATTCTACCTATCGCTTATAGGTATAGATAGGGACGAGTATATAGCAGAGATTATAAGAAGCCTTAAGATTAATATAACTATTAAATTAAATGATAAGAAGCAATAGAAAGGAACGGTCTAGAATTGAGGAAAAATAGCTAGTTTTATTGTAGTTTGAGTATATGTATAGATCTCATAATATATTCTATATGCTACTAAAACTGCCATACAAATTGAAAAAATTCTACATCTCAGAAATAGAAGTCTACTAAAATTTACTTGATTTTAACCTCATTTTTGCCGCAGCAATCTAAGCAGTTAAAAATATCAAATAGCTTCGCCGCGCTAGTGCTTTTCCCCCTTATATTGCTACTACATACTCTCTACTAGCGTATCCCTAAATTGGTCTATCTGCCTTATACCCTTATCGTCTTCTACTATCGCTAATTAGTCATAGACCCCTGTATCTACCTGCTAGCTCCTCTCTTTATGTCGCTTAGCATAAAGGAAGATATTATATGACTCTCGTACTCGAATCTAATTATAAAGAGCAGTATAGGCTAGAATGATCTAGTACTACTTGCAGAAGCTATACTCTATCTATCGACTGAGGATTTTAAACTGCCGTTTAATGATGCTAAAGATACGCTTAATAGCATTACGGAGGGAGGAATAGTGAAGGTTGAATAGCTCTTCCTTTATCTAGAGCTTTAAGCTAGCAAGTGCCTGCTCTCGTAGGTAATATCTCGTGCCTCAATAAGGTATTAAATAAGGCTATCGATTTATATACCCTACATTAGCTAAATAGAACTTCCCAAGAGGAACTATAAAGCTTCTGCGCTATACTATATCATCTAGAACCCGAGTATTATATGTACTTCCCTCCTAGCTAGTATAGATATATGAAAATTAAAGGTTGAAGGTATAGATTCCAAGAACGTTCTAGGAGATAAAGCCTTTGCAATTACGGAATAGTAGCATTAATTCTAGTACTAGGAATATATAGATATAGGTACTATCGAGCGCTCTAATATAATCATCAAAGAAGGGCGAAAACTTAGGGCTCATTATGATATATAGGTCTATTAGTTGATCTAGATTTAGTAGTCTAACTATTGCTTTATAGAGGAGTGTAAGAGCTTGAAGAACCTGATTAAATATAGTACCAATTGTCTAAAGAGAGCGCCTAAATAGCTCTATAGCCATACGCTAGGAAGTACTATTACCTGCGATATAGAGGAAAATCCTAAGCTTTTCTTCAATTGAGATAAGGCGATTACTCCTCAATAAGGTATACTATAGAAGCTAGGCCTAGAGCTCTAAAAACGTACTCTTATATATCCGCAGATTCTAGAAGACTCTATCCTTATAGTCCTGATCTAGCATTGCCTTGATTCGATCTCCTTTCCTTTTATTCGCGGTAGTATAAGGCGCTTTATTGTAATATTTATCGATATGCTCTACTGCCAAGCAGGCACCTAGAAGCCTCTTATTTTGCTCCTCTTAGCATCATAGAAGTGCCCAAATAGCATGCTTGCGATCCCTAGTATTTCGCTTTCGTAGAAGGTCTATATTCGAAGGGTTTATAGTAAGATATTAGGGTTCTTGATATATATTAGCTATAATACTATGAAAAGTAGTAGATATATCGACTTTTACGCTAGTTTTTAGCGCGCTTTAGGTTTTATCTTTGATTCAAAGTACCTCAAAGTTGCTTTAACTCAAAATCGTGCATAGACTATTTTTGTATGTAGCTAAAATCTTCACTTTAGGTCAAAATCTCTTTGAGTCAAGCAGTATCTAGTGTTTTTTATCGTGGGTCACAGAAATCTGGGATTTTGGGTCAAAATCGGTGAAACAGACAGGCCCTTAGGGTGTTGAGGGCCAAAAAATCGCGCGTTTTGACACTCTCTTACCTTACGAAGAGTACAGCGATGAAGTAATGACACAATGCTAGCGAGAGCAGAGTGGTGCTTATATCTCCCACCCTTTGTAATCTTTTTGATCATTATTATAGAAATAAACTATAAATACTATAATCATCTTCTAACTCTAGCACATCTGTTTATCAACTTTTCAAGAGAGATGAAAAAATAAAGATTAAAAGCTACTATTACTACAATATAGGGGTTCAAAACTTAGACCCCTACTAGCGCGTAGGTCGGATCTAGGCCACATATAGACTAGTCAGAGCCGCTTCTGCCTAACAATCCTACGGAGGTAGTTTCTTCATGCTTAATAAATTCATGCCACTACATGAATCACCGAACCTATCTCAACTACTTTCAAACCATGTCTGTAAACAACTGTACAGCTTTGATTCAATATGTCGCCCCGAAACGACCTCGAAGCTCGCCTCCACTGACCTTCCTTTCTCTCCCACGAGAGATTCGAGACGAAATCTATAATATGGCGCTGATATCAGCATCACCTATCATCGTATGGAAAGCCGAATGGGAGTGGGACATTCAGTATTTCCCGCCACTTGATGGACCAAGATGGCCGGAAGTCTCTACAAGAATACGTTGGCGACTTGTCGACCAAGAAGCTATATCCACAAGCCTGCAATCACTAGATATGAACATTATCCTGTGCAACAAGATTGTGGGTCGAGAGGCAGCCAAGGTATTCTACAGGAAGAATACATTTTCTTTCTTGGGAAAGCACAACTGGGATCCGATCGTTTCATGGCTTGAAAGCATCGGTGCGGCAAATCGAAACTCCCTCCTGTCGCTGGAAATCAACGCATGCAGGCCTGATCCGGCATGGCAACGTTCCAGCGGCGAGAGACGGTCATTACCAACAGAAACTTTAGAGGAGTTGTATCCACGGCACCCATATCTGCATCTACGCACGGACGAAAAGCCTTTCAAGTATGGTCGGGTCGAGAATCTAAACCCAGCTATGGAGATGATATTCGTACTACTGGGCCAGAAGACATCGAAGAAAAAAGTCACCATCGTTATGCAGCTTGGTTGTGTTATGTACCCAGGAGGTAGAATAGCACGTTCCTACTTTGATACCAACCCGGAGGGCTCCTGGTTCAGTATGGACCTGCCAAACTTGATGGAGAAGTTTCGGTCCCTGCATACACAGCACGTGGAAGTGCTTTGGAAAGGCAACGAATGCAGACGGGAGCTCGAAGATCAGCAAGCAATAATGGAAAGCATTGGGTGGAATGTGACGGTATTGCCAATGGAAGAGGACGAACTTCACCCTTACCCTAAAGAACACGGTTGCCATGACGCAACGGACGAGTGGAGAATTGCCAAATATATCCTGAGAAGAGAAAATCTTACAGGACCGCTCTTTGCTCAAGAACCTTGCCCGTACAACTACGTGGTACCAAGGCTGTTGCACGAGTACAATTGAAGTGCCTCGGCTTCTGGAGCTATTTCGATCAGATTTGATTCAATATATCAATAATCTTTCTAATCTTAACCCCTTCTATTCAAACAACCCAAAGCAAACATCAAAAACCAAGCCAATCTAAGCCGGGGGCTTCCCAAAAACCGTCTCCGCCAAAACCTCCCCACCGCCCAACTTCACAGCCTCAGCCCCCACCATCACAACCAGCATACGACACCACTCGCCGGTGCGATTGTGCCACTCATGATTCGTGCCCCTCTGCACAATAACCTCGTGCTGCCGAACGGTCTTCTCCCTGCCCCCATCGAGGCGCAGGACGATTTCCCCTGCTAGCACGACGGCGTAGTCGAGGGAGAGGGTGCGGTGCATGGGCGCGGAGGAGTGTGGTGCTATGTCGGTGGTGCAGAAGAGGACGCCGGAGGGCGGGGTCCGCGGGAGGGTGTTGGTGAGGGGCGGGAGGGCGGTTTGGTTTGAGGCGGGGACGGTGTCGGTGCTGTGGCTGGGGTGGGTGTTAGGATGTCAGGGTGGAGTTTGGGGGAGGAGGAAAGGACTTACAAAGAGCTGAATGAGCTCTTGCCTGGCCCAAAGGGTTGGAAGGCCTCGCAAACGGTATCGGCGGCGAAGATGGATACACCGTCATTCTTGTGTGTAGTAACTACCATGCGAGTCGGGGGGATTGTAGATGTCATTGCTGATGTGTAAAACGAAGACTCAAAGTTGTTTCGTTTGCTTTCTGGTGATGAGGCGGATGTAAAAGTAATAGGTAGATAGACCTTAAACTGCGTTCTGCTTTCTGATTGAATAGAATTGTTTTGATTTAATTCTCCGAGTAAATGTGTACTGCTGTTGATATCCTTTCAATCGAAAGGGAAAAGACATCTTTATATACATACACTCCATACCCCCCTCTACGGCACATAAATATAGCCTCGCACATTCTAAACGCTTATTGGTTCGCACCACTCGCCCACCAGGACCGTTTTGGGTGCAGCGGGGCGAGGCTACTGACCCGTATCTGGATATGGCGCTTTTAGCGTGCCAAGCACGATCCTAATGCAGATCCCTCTCGCACGCAGGGATCTGTTTTGGTGCAAGTGCTGCGAGGCTGGCAATCCTCCGTACTATAAAGTCTATTTAGATATCCTACCGTAGGCCAGGCTGGGAATAATCAGGCCGTCAGGATGTGTCAGAATTGAATTGTCAGGCTCGTCAGACAGAATTCCCAATCGGGAAGGTTGCGTTTTATACTTCCTTTTCTGTAGCCGGGATATGATTGGTAGAGTAGTTTATTAAAGCGGATAATATATTCCCAAGTGACAAAATCGGTGTGTAAATCACACTGATACTACCAAAGGGACTGTTATGCATATCATATTTTCATCATGTGCATTCCCCCCACTATAACACTCATACAATGCAAACAAAGCACACGAGGTATATCCTCAGCCAAACTTGCAATATCAACCCCAACGCCCCAGAATGTCTCATATCCAGTACCGTACCGCTCCCCTCCGCCCCCTTATTTCGGTGCCTCTCCCTCCACAAACCGCAAAGCCTCTTCACGACTAACAGCATCAATGCCACTCGTCTTATTATGAAACGTAACTCCGTAGCACTTATCCGCAACAAGCAGCATCTCCGGCCTAAAGGTCGTGCAGATAAACTGCCCACTCATGCCTCCCGCCCCATTTTCATTGTCCTGAGAACTCTGCTGGTGCGAGATTTCTTCCAGCATCTGCGCGACGGCCGTGCGGTATTGCGCGTCGAGATTGGCATCGATTTCGTCGAAGAGGTAGAAGGGTGCTGGGTCGCACTGTTGGATTGCGAAGACGAGGGCTAGGGCGCAGAGACCTGAGGGTTTGTTAGATATAAGTTATGAGAAGGGGAGAAGAACGTACTCTTTTGACCACCGCTCAACTGCTGGATCCGTTGTTGTTCGTCATGCTTGCTGTTGAAAGATACGCTGATACCGACACCGGTGTAGTTCTCAACCGACTCACGAGCCTCGTCATCTGAGTCTTCTTCCTCACGAACACGTTGATCTATCTTGCGCTGGATGATGAGCTTGCCGCGACCAGCGGGAACTAAACGCTCAAATATAGAGGAAAATTCTTTAGAGACTTGCTTGAATGTCCGTTCAATGGCTTCGTCCTTGCGCGTGTCCAGAATCTCAACCAACTCTTGAATCGAGGCTTGAGCTTTGTCGAGCTCTAGTCGTCGCTTGGTCAGAGAATCTCGTTGAGTCGTAAAGGTATTATATTGCTCAAAAGCTTTCTTGTTGACGTGTTTGAATTTCTTCAAAGCCTCGGTGACTTTCTTGAGACGAGATGTAACCTGGGAACTATTTAGTACATGTCATTAGTGTGTAGCAAGACACTTACAGTCTTGGAATCAAAGTTTTCAAACTTCTCGAAAGCCTCTTCAGGAAGAACACCCAGATCACGAATATTCTTGGCGCATTCGGCAGCTGAGACAATCAACAAGGCCTTCTTGGCGCTGCTTCTTTCCATCTTCTTGTGGCGTTTTTCGATGGATTTTGCCGTCTCCTGCTGTTGCTCTTCCTTTTGAGTCTTGATTTTTTGTAGGTTGGCAACCTTCTTCTCAGCCTCTTCGATGGCAGCATCATTTTCTTTCAGCTTCTCCTCCATGGCAAGAGCGGCTTTCTGGATGCGCTTGAGCTCCCGCTGCGACTCTTTGAGACTTCCAGAACCACTACCAGCATTCGTGTCTATTTCTTGACCGTTCAATTGGTCCAACTTCATTCTCAGATTTTCGCGCAAGTCGACTTCGAGAAGCTGCTTCCGGCCCTCGAGCTCCCGTCTACTCTTACTCAGGTCGTTCCATTGCTTTCGCAAGTCTGCGACGGTCGTGGTTAGCTGTTCCAGTTGGGTTTCTTCGTTCTCAGTTAATGCCTTCTTGAAGTCCGAAGCTAACTCTTGTTCGAATCCATCTACAGTGTCGCCATAATCCTTGAGTAGTTTTTCAACAACTTCTTTTCGGCGAATGTGATCTTCCATCTGACCTCTCTGCTTCTCCAAATGTGAGCTCAAGACTCTTAACTTTATCTTCAGCGGGTCAAAGCTGTCGTCGAGTTGGCGCAGTTTCAGCTCAAGCTTTTGAAGCTCTCCCATGGCAGCAGTAATCTCTTGGTCCTTTCTCTCAACCTCATGTCTGACCTCAACAGCACGTCTCCTCAAGTTTTCAAATTCGTCGCGCCACTTGTTAACAGACCGAACTGCTTGCAGTCGTGATCTACGAGTGTCAATGAAACCTCCTGTCAAGGCACCCTTCTTGTTTGCAGTGTCACCTTCCGGGGTGATGGCATTGCAATTGTGGGTTCGAGCGTATTGCGAAGCAATGGCAAGATTTGGACAGATAATAGTCTTGCCGAAGACTTGGCTCATAGCTTTCTCGAACTTAGCTTCATAGGTGATCATGCTTAACAATGACATAGCGTCGGATGCTTTCGGCAGCTTCGTTGGCCTCGGTCGAAGCTGGCTCAAAGGCATGAACGTGACTCGACCTCCTCTTTGCTTCTGCAAAGCGTCCATGAGTACAGTGGCTGTCTCTTCATTGTCAACGACGTAGTGAAATAAGCTGTTGCCAGCGGTTTGTTCTGCCGCAGTACGACAGTCTTCTGGCACCTCGAATAACTCTGCCAGAGTGCCGTAAGCTCCTTCAAGATTGTTCTCTTGTTTGAGGCGGCGAACTGTTGCCAGACCACGAGAGGTTGCGCCGTCCATGGTGTGAGATAGATCTCGCTCAGCACGCTCCTTCTCATGTCGAGCATCGCTTATAACCGAGTCAAGCTTGTCATCCTCGCGCCGAAGCAACTTTCGCTCGTCGGTCAGTTTCTCCAGAGCATCTTTTGCAGTTGTGACCTGCTCGGATAAGGCCTGCCGGCTGCCACCCCAGCCATCGAGTCGTTTCCTGAGCCCAGCGATTTCTTCTTCCAGGTTCTTGATTTCAGACTGCACAGACTTGACCTCTTCGTCCGCATTCAAACGATTGGCCTTTTGCACACCCATGGCTGTGTTCAGCTCCTCGATTTCACTTTTAAGCCACTTATCACGTTCAGCCTTAGATTTGAACTGCGAGGTTCGACCTTGCTTGTTGTAGAGTCGATTCTGGGTGGCTTCGGCAGCATCAAGTTTCTGCTTGACTTCCGTCTCACTATCCTTCCGCTTCTTGTACTCGGGTAAAATCTTTTTTAACTCGGCCTCCTTGGCAGCAATCTCCTGCTTCACTGACTTGAGCTCCTGCTGATGTTGCGACCGGGCCTGTTCGGTGGATGATAAGCCATCGGTGAGAGTTTTGACGTCCAATTCAACCTTAGCCTGTGTCTTCCAAGTGTCACGTCGGTCCTCTTCTAGCTGGCGTCGCTCGAGTCTAAGAAGCTCCATCTGGCGGTTCAATTGCTTGATTTCGTCGTCCACCTCGGTAATAGCACGTTCGCCCTCCAAGAAAGCCTCCTGGTCTTCATCCGTACCCTCGATGCCATCCCGGCGTAAATCCTCAATTTCGTCTAAAGCTTCCGCTAAGATACCTTGCTCTCGGTGGTAGAATGCGTACTCAAGACATCGGCGTTCCTTGTCCTTTTCTTGATAGCCACGCAGCTCTTCCTTTTCTTCCTCCAGTTCTGAAAGACGTTCCTTGATGTATTCGAGTGTCTCGTCAATCTTGGCACGCTTGTTATTTGTATCGGTCATGATCTTCAACGATTCGGATCGACGAGCCTCATAGATCTGTGTGCCGGCAACTTCCTTCAGGAGATTTAGTCTCTCCGTATCTTTCATGTTGGTCAACGCCGTGACGCGACCCTGGGGTACGATGTAGTAAGGATTTGACCGTGAGAAGCCAGCCGATTCTAATAGATT
This sequence comes from Lachnellula occidentalis, assembly GCA_007821535.1. Lineage (NCBI taxonomy): Eukaryota > Fungi > Ascomycota > Leotiomycetes > Helotiales > Lachnaceae > Lachnellula > Lachnellula occidentalis. The sequence continues at coordinate 36,405 of QGMI01000196.1, read as the reverse complement.
CATGACATCTGTCTTGGTCGCATTCTTGCGATCGAGCGAGTATTCATCCTTCTTTAGACCAATTGTGCGGCGCAAGATCAGCTCGTCCTTTCCAGTGGGGAATCGCTCATCGCTATTGTCGAAGATGATTTCCACGTAGGCAGACATCACGGCCGACCCAGAACCTTCGTGTAGCAGGGCCTGTCGCTCTTCGCGGCCCATCTGAGTGTAGGAATCGCTGAGCACGAAGCGAATTGCGGCAAAGAAGTTACTCTTTCCGGAGCCATTGCGACCAACAACAACATTCGTCTTTGGGGAGAAGGGTTCGATGACAGTCTGCTCCTTGTAACTGTAGATTCTTAGCTATGACCTAGAGGGAGGTTCCTGTGCGTATTTTACCTCTTGAAGCCCTGGATGATGATCTGCTTGATGTACATCTTTGCGATTTGTTTGCCGCTGGCGGGGCAGTCGTCCGGGACTTTTGAGGATTATTCAGAATAGGTAGATAGTGTCGCACTTCTGGATCGCGCAGCTGGTGCTTTGGATACCTCCCGGATTTCAAGGTTTCCAGGAGCAATATCGTGAAGGGGTAAGCAGTTGAATTTCCCGTTGCAGCACCACGCGTAGGAAGAAGTTGACGCGCCAAATGTCATGAAAGTCGCGAGGTCCCGAAATGGCCTTGGCGCGGATCTTCCCCTCACCGCCCACAAAAGAAGTAGAGGGGTCTGGCAATATTATTTTGACTTGAAAACATGACAAGAAGAGATTCCTCGAGGGTACAAGTTACACCCTTTTGAACGCCACATTCCAAGAAGATGGCAGAACCACCGAATACCCCCCAGGTCTCTATGCCCTCTACTCCAGCAGACGGACAGTCTCCCACTCATACCTATGTGCCAAATCACGGCTACGATACCTCTTCATCTGCCCAAGATGCCCCACCAAGCTCTGCGGGTGGCCAAACAGAATACGCCGCCGACGCCGAGGATGAGGTCTACGACGATCTATTCGACGAGGATGAGGAGGAATACTTCGAGGATATGGAGTACGATCCATCTTCCGGGGATCTCACCAAGTCTTACAACCGCCAGCGCAAGATGAACGACCAGAGCGCCACTGCCCCGCGAATAAACCCACAACAAAAGCCTAGTGCAAATACCAAGTCGAGCGTCGATGATCAGATATCTAGTCTTGCAAAGCATGCCGCGAAGATCCGACTTGACGGTGGAGACTCCCATCGAACTCACGGAAAGGACAAATCAGACCGGGCAACCAGTGAGCAGGTCTTGGATCCACGGACACGGATGCTACTCTTGCAGATGATCAATCGAGGCGTAGTATCAGAAGTCAATGGGTGTTTGAGTACCGGCAAGGAAGCAAATGTCTACGGAGCGCTATCGATGCAATCTTCCGAGGGCGAAGAACCGCAACCAATTCATCGGGCCATCAAAGTCTACAAGACTAGCATTCTGGTGTTCAAGGACCGTGATCGCTATGTAACCGGAGAACATCGCTTCCGATCAGGCTACAACAAGGGCAACAACCGCGCTATGGTCAAAGTATGGGCAGAGAAGGAATTCCGAAATCTAAAGAGATTATACCTTGCTGGAATCCCTTGTCCGGAACCTGTCTACCTACGACTCCACGTTCTAGTCATGGGATTTCTGGGTGATAAGAAGGGATGGGCTGCCCCACGGCTGCGAGATGCAGAACTCCACGGTGACGACGTGGACGAGCAATGGAGAGTCTTGTATCTTCAGCTGCTTGGGCTGATGCGACGAATGTATCAAACTTGCAAACTCGTCCACGCAGATCTGAGCGAGTATAATGTTCTGTACCACGAGAAAAAATTATTCATCATCGATGTCTCTCAGAGTGTTGAGCACGACCACCCTCGATCTCTCGAGTTTCTGCGAATGGATATCAAGAACGTGTCTGATTTCTTCAGACGTAAGAGTGTCAATGTCCTATCCGAGCAAAGTGTGTTTGGGTTTATCTCAACTCACGATGGACCAATACAGGAACCTGGCCTCACAGATTCCCTCGAGAAATTGTTCGTCGATCGACCTTTGGTAGAGGAAGGCGAGCAAGCTGCTGCCGAGCAAGAAGTCGAGAACAAAGTCTTCCGCCAGCAATACATTCCGCAAACGTTAGAACAAGTATATGACTTCGAGCGCGACGCAGAAAAGATTGGCAAGGGCCAGAAGGACGACTTGGTATACCGAAGTCTACTCGCAGACAAGGTACCCATGTCATCGGGCAACGAAGCCGATGGTGAAGATACCATGGGTGGTAGTTCTTCCGCTGAAGATGATGAAGAGGGTAGCGATACCGAAGATGAAAGTCGTTTCGACAAGGGCACACCAAGGGGAAAGAGGTTCGAGGATAAGGATGTCAAGAAGGTAGCCGCTTCTATCCCTCCCAATTTTCACCAGCTGACACATACCAGGAACACAAAAAATCCGTCAAGGAAGAGAAACGCGAGAAGAGAAAAGACAAGATGCCCAAACATCTCAAAAAGAAGCTCGTCAGCTCATCAGCCAAGCACAAGCACTGATTTCAATATCAAATCTAATCAAAGAAATCCAATCAACGGTATCCCAATATGAACATGTCGCAGTGAGTTCAGTTTCCTAGGAACACAGCACATTGCAATATACGACCCAATCTCTTTCTATCTATCATGTCCGATTAATCACCCCTGCCGATTACACATAAAGCGCTCGAATGACGAAAACAAAATCTTCCCCAAGTCAGGCAGGTGGCCGCGTTCTGCATTCATGCGAAACCTCCATCGAGCCTTTCCGAGGGGAAGCTGAGAAGCTTCCTTCTCTACGGAGAAGGATAGTTATGCTGATCAAAGAGAGCACTGACGAGCGCTTCATGTGACCTATTCTTCTGCATTTCATTCTCGTCTCAATTCGCGTATTGGTTGATTCTACTTCGTAACACTGTAGATCTCGGTCTCACATCCAAGTCTGGCTTGGTGGAATGACAGATGCCATCCCAAGTTGGGACACATGAGACTATTTCGCACCTTTTTGACGCCACTTTTTAATATAAAATGCGTTCTGTTCCAACTCTTGATTTCGAGAAGCCATCGCGAGCCTAGTGCACGAATGAAAGCCAGCAAGCTTGTACAGTGTACTCTCGAACCGCCAATTTGATTCCTATTATTCAATTTCATTTTCTTCTCATCATACCATATCATATCAATCTACTCTCTCCACCCCCTCTTGTATCATTCCTCATCGCCTGATCTCGCGCCCACGTAACAGGGTCTCTCCACCTCGCAACACTCGTCGCTACCGAATCCCTCTGCGCAGCCGCAGCGCCCTTATTACCACCAAGCGGCTCAGCATCATCTACATCTACGCCTACACTGTCCCGTTGTGTGTTTTCCCCCTTCATGATCCCGCCACCAAAGCCCAGCTCTCGCTCGGTCAGTAGATCGGTCCTTACTCTCCCAAGACGCTCTTGGCGATCTACGGCTTTGTTGCCCAATGTGCTGCCAGCCGTATGCGGATTTTCTTTCTCCGCGGCAAAAAAGCCGTCTGGCATCGTGGCCATATCGTTGCGATTATTATTTGCTTCTGGACGTCGGGGATTTCAAATAGGCGGCATGAAATTCGTCATAGTAGTTCTGTTTCCAGCAGCCGCTGAGTCGTTGTGATTGTCGTAGTTGTTGGGAAGATTCGGGTTCCGAGACTGGAAAATTGGCGGGATGAATTGTGCCATGGTGCTGTGAGCTCCAGAGGTGGCTGAGGATTCGGAACCCCAGATTGAACGAGTGGCGTTGCTGCGGTTGGAGGGGAAGTTGGGGGCGGGGTGCTGAGCACGGTGGGCTTTGAAACGACGACGGAGGAGAAAGATGATGAGGCCTATGAGGAGCGCTGCGGCAACTGGGTATATGTTAGTGAGAGTAGACCTGGAAAGGTGGGTGGTGCAACATACTTCCTCCTATGATGCCTCCAAGAATCACAGCTGTTGAATGTGGCGATGCGGAAGCAGAAGTTCCACTCGAGGACTCCTCCTTTGCTGAGGATTCTTTTGCTGGAGCGGCAGCTCCAACGAACGCTGAGCTAGATTGGATTGGAAGGGCGGACGGCGGTTTGGAGTTGGCGATGGACGCAGCCGAGGATGTCAAGATGAATGCACCAGCAGCTGAGCCGGATGCTGATGTAGAGAGTGTTGTCTTTGGAGGTAGAGCGGGAGGTAGAGACTAATTCTGGTCAGAGTGTTGGAAACATGAATCAATATATCAACTTACTGATGTAGTCACAACGGCTGCTGAGGTAGCAACGGATGGCTGTGAAGGTGAAATTGACGCTACTGCCGTCGTACTTGCAGCTTCTGAGCTCGCCGTTGTCGATATCAAAGACTGAGAAGCCTGGGTAGGTGATACAGAGATCTGTAAAGTATCAGGGGGAGGCGAAGGTGCTGATGTCTGAGCTTGAGCACTCGAAGTACTGCTATCGTCATCGCTACTTTCATCGTCCTCCACCTTCACTTCTTTGGACATGTCTTTCTTCTCATCGTCACCTCGTCTCGCTTTTCTCCAACGTGGGAGACCCTTCCATCTTGCCTTCCTGGGGACTGAATCCCGTGATTCGTATCTTTTTCGGAAAGTCATTATTGGGGCGATTTGGGGGCTGGTAGATGAACGATCAAAACTGCTTTTAGTTCGTTGAATCCCAAATGCAGAAATTGAATAAATAGACAGCCAGTATCAGAGAAGAAAAGTGCCAGCACAGATGCATTTACCAGAAACACACGAACAGATAAAAATTCTATCAAGGCCCAGCACCGGCTTCAAACAGAAGTATTATACTTTGGGCAAGTGGTCAAGAGTAAACTGAAAGCGCCGCCACGACATGTCTTGAACCCGGACTCCACGAAAACGGCGCTTGAAACCGAGTATCAAATATCTCCTCTCCGCCTCCATACGAGACCACTCAGCGCATATCCGCGACCATACAGCCCCAGAACAAACTCTCCAAAGCGCAAGAATCGTCCAAGATCGGCCAAAACGACAGGATGTATGCCAACCAGGTTCGCTTGGCGATGTGTGGGTTGCGGCTATTGTGAGACTGCCCAGAGACTTGGCTGTACAGTACGCGTTCCGATGCACAGCAGAAGAAACATAACCAAGTAGATAGAAAACCTGTCATGGAGCGCAGCAACACGATGTCTCAGTAGTGGCTGTCAAGGTCTAAAGCCTCCGAACGTATAAGATGTCGAGTTCGAGATACGACACAGCGCGGACGTACAAACTGCACTGAAGCTTTGAAACTTGACATTAAATAGTTGGTCAAAAGGATAAAAGCATGGTGTATATTGCTTGTTTTGAGCTCGAGCCAGAGAGAAAGATACACGTCAATTATATATACAGCAGAGAGCAGATGAAAAAGAAGGAAGCGGAACTGGGCGAAACTGTTTGGTGGTCCTGGTGTGGTGGTCGAATCTAGCTGCTTACGTCAGCGTTACACATATATAATACCGGTACAAAACTCTCTACTTTACTGAACGCACTTGAGGTTCATATATATGGTTCTTTCCATTTATGGTCGCATCAAGCAGTAAATCGATCGCTTTTTAGGTAGGGACTTAGAGGAAGGTAAGCTGCGGATGGTTGGATGGCTAAAGACAATCAGGAGCAGGTCACAGAGAAATACTCCACATCAGAGCCTCAGATTAATAATGATGAATTTCTAGGTAAAGAGTCCTACCATTTTCCTGCTCTTCCTCCCAGCCCGAAGAATAAAAAATGTCAATTTGCATTTTTAGGTACGGAGAGGAGCTCCTATCCACCAATACACTCGAACTCAGGTGAGTTAGGAAAGAATAGCCGAGCCCGTGGCACCATTTTGCTCTACCTGCTTAACTTCAACTTTCTTCTTTCCGAACCAGCGTGGAGAATCGTGAGCTATGCAGTCATCAGGTTGAACCAAAGTGTCCGACACCAAGTTGGCATTGGCGGTGGGCGTATAAGAAGTCGCATAATCGATAGGTGGAGGGAACACCTTGATCTGGTGTGCCAAGTCCTCCTTCGTCAGCTCTCGAAGCTTTGGGTCCTACAGGATTGTTAGTATACTGATTCTGGTAACCCATGTAGGAATAGTACAACTCACTGTGGTCTCCACGGCGCCGAATACCAGCTGCCCCTCCGCTTTCCACTCCTTTGGTATGCCCCATCGTTGGTCGATGAACTTGTTAACACCCGGATAGAAGTGCTGAAGATTGACGCCAAATCCCTTCTTCTCCAGCTCATTCCAGACGAGGTACTCCTCTCTGAGAACAGCTCTCTGGGCATGCTTGAAGACGGGCTTCTTGTACTCGGCCGGGCCTTCTGAACCTGCGATTGCCAGCTGTGGGCGTGGGGTTGGGTCCAGGTAGAAGAGGATCTGTTGCCACATGTCAGTATCGTCGTTTCCTTGAGATAGGGATGGACACATACCGTGCCATAAGCTTTACTGAGCACTTGAACGCGTGCTGCCTCTTTACTGATACTCTTCTTACTGACTGCAATTGTTCGGACGATCTCAGTGAACGCGAGGTGTTCCTGTCCAAGCAAGATCACGATGCGAGTTGTGTCGTCTTTGGTCGGTGTCCTTTCCAGGGCCGAGGCGACAGTCTGGACAATCTGATCATCGGAGATCGGAGACGTGTTGGTGATGTTGTAGGAACCGAGGCGGTATTTGAGCAATTTGGGGATGTTGTGGTCGGTGGGTTGATGATGCTTGATTTCCCAGTCCATGTCAGACAAGATTGCTGGTTCCATTGCGGCAAAGGGCGGTTTGCGGGAAAGATGGTGTTTGTCTAATCTCAAGAACTTGAAGGACTTGAGAAGAGGCGGTGGACTTAGCAATGCTGGCGGTAGTTATATATTGGTGATGTGTAAAAAGAGTGCGTGTGGATGGAGTGGGAATGGAGATGGAGATGGAGAAGGAATGCAGATGCAGATGGAGATGATGGCCTAGCACCAACCCTTCTTGCATGATTCCCTTTGTTGAAGTAAGAGCGTTGGACAAGTCGCGACTTCCCTTCTCGGAACGGGAACAGGTATAGGACCCGACTCACAACTTTTCTTTCAATGGAGTTTACCCAGTGCAATTTGAAGTCTTTGCGTTGCCCCTCTACCCAAAACTCAAGTCATGGCATCTTTGTATAGGTAGCTACTTTCATGTTGAAGCTGGCAAAGAAAGCGCGTGATCGTGACGAGGAAGAGAGGAAAATGCGTATGTAATAATGAGAACAAACTTCTGAGATAATAGCAGTGGGATTCCGCATATGAGCTGCGGAGAATTAACTGAATCTCGAGTCTGAACTCCATCCCCAAGTGTCGTTGCAAAGGATGACCGCGGTAAAGTGGTTGGTCGATATGAAAAGAAAGGGGAAGGAGCTTCTCGCCTCGCTTAAAGTACTACCTACCCATGCTGTGTTGGTGCAAGGCAGGAAGAATCGGCCGTTCTAGAGTGCAAGGCTAGATAAACGTGCATAAGACCCCAAATCAACATTTTATGACTCTTAGAATTAGAATGAATGAGCAATTGAAAGAGAATAAGTTCTGACCTGACTCATGGGTGACTCAGCCGCTGCATCATGTGATGTACGTAAAGAACTACGAGTAACAGGCGGGGCGGAGCGGGGCGGAGCGGTTTCCTTGTTCCGCGACACATATAGATACTCAACCTGCTGAACCACGTCCACAGTCCTCAAGTAATCATCCCATCAACATGTCACTACTTGATCTTCCCCACGAACTGCTACTGCAAATCTTCGACCGCCAGTACGATTTCAATGCTCTCAGCCAAGTCTCCCGGCAATTCCACCACCACTTCAACGGCAAGCTATATCTCTACAACATCAAATACCGTGACCGCAGAGGCCTATTCTGGGCCGCCGAAGAAGGTCGTATCTCTACAATCCGCAAGTTCTTGAGCCTGCTCGACCCCAATATCAATATCGACACGGAATACCCCTACGATAAATGGATAATCTTCACCCATTCCCGGCAGCACAAAACATGTCTCGATCTAGCAATTTCAGGTGGCCATTTGGAAACCGTGCAGCTGCTCCTCGAGCATGGCGCAGACCCACTAAGGATAAACGACAAGGGCCAAGCACCGCTCTTCCTGGCGCTGGTATCCAGACATGACGGTATAATCAAGCTCATCTCAAGTCACGTCGGCGACTTTTCCTCTTATTTACTTGACCTGGAAAATGGATACACGCCTCTGCATATTGCGAGTCGATATGGTCTCTCAGAATGGGTCCGCTACTTCCTGGAACACGGAGCCGATGTGGATGCCAAAGACGAGAGCGGCTGGACGGCACTCCGTCACTTATTAGAGACGGGTTTCCAGCCTTGGCCTCTCGAGTCATTTCAATATATATCGACGAGAGCAAATAAAGCCAGTCCTATCCAGATCCTAGAAACCGTTCGAGTTCTCATCGAATTCAAAGTAGATCCTAGGATTCCGCTCTCGCTTGGGAATCGGGGAGGAGGAAATGATGCCCCACCAGTGACAGCAGTATATCTCGGAGCGCGCAATATGCATTCGGGCGTGAGAGCGCTTTTTCGAGGAGATACTCCCTTGACCGAAAAGGGGGTGGCGGATACAGATACAGCGAGGTTCAGCCCTTCCGAACTCAGGTAAGTGCCCACGAGTTCCTTGAACTAGCAGTGCCAACTAATGTCAGCTATCTGCAAGGAACCTAGCATCATGGAGAGCCAGACTCTTCCGGGATCATAAGCCCCTGATCACTCCCTCGAGTGCAGATGCACCGCCACTACAAGCGCTAAACGAAGAAACAACCATCGCTCCACCTACATCCCCATCTCCACCTTCACCATCTACCCCACTCACAACAACCGACGACCCGCCATCAAATCCAGCACAGCCCAACAACGGCCTCCTACCACTCACCAACCTAGTAGCCAACGGCTTAATCCCACCCTCAAACAGCTACGAATTCAAAGACCACATTAAAGTCACCATAAAACCCTAACAATGGCCTCCTAGTTCCCTTACATACTCGTATGTCCCATATAGCTTCTAGCACATCCATACATTCACAGTATCGGCACCGCAAGATCCCTTGAGTCAGAATAAAAGCGAAGTAAAATGGGCATCGCAGTCACCGCTGGTTTACCGTGATCATGTTTTCTACAGACTTAACCAGCATTATGTAAAATCGCAAGTCCCATCCCATACACCTTCATCTCCCTCCTCATCCCCTCACATCACATCACGCCACACGTCACATCACCCCACATCACTCCCACCCTCATCCCCTCACATCACATCACACATCACATTCCAAACAAACACACGCATAGCAGAATACCATCGATTCAATCACCCCCTTCCCTCTCCTCTTCTCTTCCCTCTCCTCTTCTAAAAATACACACCCTCCTATCATACATATCCTCCTATGATACATCTCCTTCTTCTATCCCAACTCCCGCCCTTCTTCTATCCAGCCCCGCCCAAGCCCAGCTCGCCCAATCCAGATCCCAGCCACCAAACATACATACAAAGATATTTTCAAAAGGAAACTTGCTAGATGTGGAGGATCGATACGAGGATAATGAATAGGGATAAAACCCCGTGAGACTAAGGTGATATAGTGTATATCAATGTAGAACTGCTTGCTTGCTTCCCTTGCTGTTGATATGATGATAACTGTATAATGGCACCTCTAAGCGCCCTCGATACCTCGTATCTGTCTGTCTGTCTGTCTATCTGTAAGGCAGTGTGTTAGCGCAGCTCAACACCACCAACATAGCCTGAGAACTCACTCCACCTACACCTCCACATCCACCTCACCCATAACCACCATCAATTCAACGGCCCATTCATAGCAAACTCCTGAACCTCAAAAACAACCTCCTTATACCCCTCCTCCATCCAAGGAATTTGATCATCATCCCGTTTCCTACTACCACGAAATGGCATCCTCGCCCTATCCGCCTCATCTCTCTCCCTCCGCAGTGCAGGAACAATGTAGTCCTTCCACCGCAACGTCGCATCAATCCTCGATGTTCTAGGTTTCAGAAACTCCACAAACAGTTCGCAGGCCCTGTTATTAGCGAACGTGAGGTCCGAGTAGTTCCCATTCTCAATATTTTCCTCCCTTGTCAGGTTCTCGACGCCCTCGAGGAGCTCGTTGGTTTCCTTATTTAAAACTTGCTTGGTGGTAGTTTTTTTGATGAACCAACACTTTGCGCGGAAGCGAATTGATTTGATGGGGTTGAAATGTGGAAAGTCGTCTACTGTCTGGATATGTTTCTTGATGGAGAACATAATACTGTTCCGGCCGTCGGAATCCCAGTCAATGTCGCCGCTATATAGTTCCTCGTCCTCGTCGTATACTTCTCTGAATTTCAATGGGTTTTTGGGACGGAATGTTCCAAGAGTCTCGCGGATGAAAGTATTCGCCTCGTCGCGGTCAGTAAAGCTTTGCATGCTTTTTGGCTCTTCTTCAACACCGTTCTGTGTATCGTGGCGGACAACTGTATAGACAAAGATAGTCTCCGGTCTCTTTTCAGGCGAAGGGTTGGTCCAATTCGCGGGGTCGATTTGTGTATGAGACGTTTTTTCCTGGGTATGAGACGTTCCTTCCATCGAAGGAGAACCAATGCCAGTTGCGGCCAATGATTTGACGATCTGCGAATCCAAACCATCCAAGTTGGACTCGTTTGGGTTATGAGGCTTCTCCGATGGCTCGTCATCTGGGTCTTCCTCGCTGACCTCACTTTCTTCATCGCTGATTCCTTCAGATCCGTCATCAGTAGCATCTCGTTCAATCTCGTCATCTTCATACTCCCTGGGGTCCGGATCGGAATTTGTCATGGAAATCCCACGAAGGAAAGCTCGGCCCCTCGCATTTTCTTTGAAGTCTTTGCAGATCTTTGGGGTGGCGATCCTTTTGAAATAGCCGTTGTGTTCTTGGCTTTCGGGAGTATCGTTTTTTGCGTCCGCATCTTCATTCAAGGCGTTCGGTGTCTTCGTTGAAGGATGGGTGTACATAACCGTGGGGAGCTTAGGAAACCTAGCGTTCCTTTGTATCGTTTCAACCCGAGTTGCCGCCGCTTTTTCTATCCTCATCTAAAGCTTCACTTAGTGACTAGGGGATTTCATCTCAGTGTAATGAAATAGACTCACCTCTCGCTGTTTCATATAAGTTTCAAGTTCAGCATTCAACTCGGCTTCAGAAAATTCCTTTTCATTGTCTTTGGCTTCCTTTATCAACTCTTGCATCTTTGCCTCGCGGACTTCCGCTGTCTTTTGCAGCCGTTTCTTTGCGTTGTAGACAGCTCGCTTCTTCATGTCCTTTGCAGCTTTCTCCTTGTCTTGAGCCTCCTGTTCACGCAACATATCTTGACGTTGAGTTTCAGTAAGCGGATTTGTAGAGCGAGAGAATACTGGTGAAGAGTTCAGATGCAGTCCATTAGACGAATCACCATCGGCTTTAGTGGGATTAGTTATTGATCGAAATAAGCCGGAGCTCTTTGGCTTCGCCAGACGACTGTCAGACGTCGTGGGTTTATTGGAGGACGAATTACGATTCTTGCTGGGATTTAACATAGAAGAAACCGGACGGGCAGGTTGCAGCGCCTTTGGTATTTTCTGGGGACTTGGCTCAGGCTGGGTTGATTTCGTTCTCTCCCAGCGGTGATCCAGGCTTGCTTTGGCTTTATTCAACCTTTTTAAAGCCCTCTCTGCTTCGAAAGCATCTCTTTCTGTACGATATTTAGAAATCCCTTCGCCATGCTGATGGAAGTTCATAGCCTCAGTAGCAGTCGTAGGTCCATTGGGCTTCTTCGCAGCGCGTTCATCGATATCGTAAGCATTGCATTTGTTAGATTTTGGCAGTGTCGATTCTTGGACTGGATCATCGCTGGCCTCAGTCAGTCTCGTTTTGAGTCGATTACAACTGTTTTTGCTTACCTCAATCTGGGAGGATCGTCTCGAACAAAGAGTGGGTTTTCAGTACCGACCTCCGAACTGTCAGCAGGGTAGCTTGTATTGGCAGCAAAGCGAGCTGTATCACCGTTGAAAGCTGACTTTGGAAAGCTCAGTGAGGCTGCTTGCTTCTTAGCTTCTTCTTGCTTCGCTTTGATTTGCGCCATCGCCTCGACATGAACCTGAATGTTGTTTGCCTTTTGCTTCTCCCGGTCACGCGCCGCGTCTTCAGCAGCTTTCTTCTCTCGTTCGGCTTGAATTCTATCTTCAGCTTGCTGTCGAAGTCTCTCGGTCTGTTGAGCCTCCGCTGCTTCCCGCTTCTTCCTCTCTGCATCTCGGCGGACTTTGTTCTTTGTTTCTTCGATCTCTCGAGCAATTCTTGCCTTCTCCGCCGCTTCCTCTCGCAGCCTAACTTTCTCTAGCTCGTCGAGTCTTTTCTCCGCTTGCTTCATCAGTTTCTCAGCCTGGGCTTCCTCGCGCTTGCGTTGGTTCTCAGCACGTTCTTTCTCTTCGCGCTTCTTCTTGATCTCCAAATCTTCTGGCAGCACCTCACCAAAGATCTCCAAATGCAAGGCTTCTTTCTTAGCATCTTCTTCTTTCTCGAGAATCATCTCAGCAAGTTTCCTTTGCCGTTCAAGCTCGGCCGAGGGGATATCTTGATGTGATGTCTCTGTCATCGCAGCTCGTTCTGGCTTTGACTTGCGTTGAACCGCAACATTTGGCTTGGACAGTGAAGCTTTAATGACACCAGAAGGCCGTTTAGCAGGGGCGATGCGGTCTTTCATAGGGATCGATCTGACGGGAGTTGGTGGGGGCCGCATTCTATAGCTGATTTCAGGTGAGATGAGATCAATGACTTCTTGCTCCGGATTTCTGCTTGCATTTGGTCGAGGGGTTTGTACTACTGATTCTTGTGACCTCCATATGTTGTTGGAGAATATGTTATTCTGTGGCAGCTCCTGTCGGATATCATAAGGGCTAGTTTCAAATTTGACTGTATTTGGAGCCATACGGGAGCGTCTGCCTTTCTTAAACAGGTCTTCCATCATCGGACTTTCCGCATCAGATAGACTCTCTGCATATGTCTGCCGGTTTGATTTGGGAGTAAATTGCGCCGTGCTAGGGGCAAGGGGCGCAGCAGGTAAAGGCGTGTGGTATACACTTTTACTCCTCTCACGACGATTGGCAGAGTCCGATTGGGGCGGAGCTATACTCCTACTTCTGCTCCGAGATCCATGATCAACTCGAATTAGATGTGAACTGCTGCGATCCCTGTGGCCTGCTGCTGGAGTATGCGGAGCAACACTCTGTCCTCGGGCTCGTTGGTTATCAGGGGTTCGTGGATCCAACTCACGAGACCTGGATTGATCACTCTGAGGATGGGGCAATTGTGCGCTGTTGCCTGCTTTTGTGGGCATATAATTACCGGCAACACTGATGACATATTGTGGGGGCTGTCTCTGCGTTGCCCAAATGGGGCTTCCCAGCTGTGGGGCCTGGACAGGATATTGTCGAAACTGCTGCTCGGGGGCTTGTCCACGATCCATGTGATCTCTGAAGACCTCTGGAGCCGCACTGCTGAAACGCTTGTGAGGCCGTGATTCTGAACGACGCTCTAGCTCAGCTTGATAGCCCCACTGTTGTTTAGGTCGCTCCTGTCCGGCACTTTGTTGAGGAATATTTTGAAGGTCGCGGTGAGAAAGCCCTGTTGGTGTCCTGTACTGCGCAGCCTGAGATTGCTTCCGAGAGGGTGTCAAATATTGGTGTTGGGGCTCCTGTGTTTGCGCTCGAACATAGCGGATTTTCTCATTGGCGATTGGCGCGACTCGACTGTTGTGGAGAAATCTCTCTTGGTTCGAGGGTCGTTTGCTCTCCCAAAAGCTTGGATCCAACTTTCGGCTCAGAGGGCTATCCTCAATATCGATGCCCTGATCTCCAACTTCAGCTTGCCTCGAGGCGGAGTACTGCTGTCCCGCCAACCCATTGCTGTATTGTGCCTGACCATTGTCAACAGGCGAACGCCGGCGCTGCAACTGACCCATATTCTCCAGGACTCTTTTGGGGGCTTGAAAGTCACCACCATCGTAAAAAGCTTGATGGCGTTTGGCAGAGACATTTTCCTGCGACGGGGTCCCATTTCGCTTGCGCTCATAAGGCAAGGGTATTGGATCCTCCTCGGGCCATTCGCTAGCTGCTGACATTGGAGAATCGTCAAGGGTCTGTTGATGGGCATCTGCATGATTGTTGCGACCATTCGGGGTCCTCTTATGATTTGGCTGAAGATATCTCTTGGCGGGCGTGGCTCTCATGTTTTGAGCATGTCTCATATCCGGCGCCCCATACCTTTCCGCATCACCCTGGGGCGAGTACATTCTGGAAAAGTGGAGAGTTGGATAGGCGTAGGAGTTCTTGTTCGCTAAATGATAAATCTGGAATAGACCAGTGGCAGTGGCAGTGGCAGTTCCACTTTCGATATGTCGATATAGGTTCAGAGTTTGGAGGAGAAGCTGATGGAGATGTGTCTAAGTTGATGATATGTAGCTGATGAGTGAATTGCCGTGATAAGTATCTCTGCCTGCAGAAGGCGCAGAGTCGGAGTCAAAGGAAGGCGCCGGAATGTATCCAATCCAACTGCTCGCAAGCTGATTATCGAATATCTGAAAGCGAGGGAAATCGAGATAGATGACGTCGGTTGAGATGCGGTGGAGATGCAGAAACCGAGTTGTATAAATGATGGTAATATGTAAGGATGTCGGAAGTAGAAGCGAGTTGTATTGAAGTAGATGCGAAGAAGTCGTGGAGTGAATCTGCTGGGGCCCAAACAGGTGAGGTGGAGGCAAAACGTGCCAAAAAGTGACGGACGAACTGAGAATATTAGCAAGGAATGTGAAGAAGAAAGAAAAGGAAAGAGCCTTCAATAGCTTTGTAGAACGCACCTGCTTGTTCAAGAACGATAATCGCAGCACGTGGGTCTAATGATCATGTACTTGTACACGAGAAGGGGTATGAAAAAGTTTCAGGTGGTCGGCCGCGAGCAAAAGTAAATGTGGGTGAAAAGTAGCAGTGTAGAATGTAGAGAATGAACGAACGACTGAAATCATTGAATTGACCGAAGATTGGTTTGAGGAGAAAAGTATGAACGGCACGAGTCTGCGTCAATATGTGCCCTTGCTCGTCTTTTGCCTATGCCCCCTTCCCTTTCAAAAGTCGGTTGCCGCTAGGTTCCCTTGCCAACTTCGGAGCCTATTCTTTATCAATGTGAAGATTCCCTATCGACAGATGACGCCGTGGTAGAAGAGAGACTTGACCTTCAGGCAAGAAACACAGGTGGGTTAAGGTTCCAGTAGGCGATGGGTCGTATTAGCCGTAAACGCAAATGATGAAGGAGTTAGGCCAGAGACAGAGGTGGAAATCAAGTAGTTGGGTCAGAAGAGAACACAAGTTGATGGGGTTGAGACTTATGACATGTATCGAAAGAAGAGAGGAGTTGTGAGTGAATCTGCTCGCCGTCCCCGGACCTGGTGAGCCAACTTGCAAATACTAGACTATGAATGAAAACAGCAGCTGTATGTAGTAAAGCCGTGGTTCATGTTATCTAGATTGGTCCAGAATCGAAGTGGACTTTTGCAGTCTTATTTTGAGGAAGGAACAGGGGACAGACATCCCGACATAGCGTTAGGCCAGGAGAGTTCTCCTGCTAGATAAGGGTATAATACCCAAAGCCACTCTTTGATATCAGACGAATTTGAAAGAATGAGATGGCCCGAGGGCCGCAGAAGGGAACCCGAGGCAAAGAAGTGCAGAAACGTGAAAGATAGCATATTGAGCAGATCATAATGACCGCAAATAAATCCAAAGGGGTAGGTTATGAAAGCATATGTAACTTTGACAAGCAATCCCATTAACTTTTCAGCGTTCCACAGGACACCCCGCATTCCCGAAACACTGACGCATGCTGAGCGGATCATGTAGGACGTATTTTTGAGGCCAATTCAGAACCGTGGTATCTTTTATATGCTGCGACTACTTCCGCCCTTTGCCCCTGAATGACTTCAAAGGATTTACCTTTCTCCCCGCAGGCTTCTTCCCTCGTCCCTTCCCCGTCCCCGCCTTAGGTTTTCTGAACCGATTCTCGCTCGTGCTCCGAAGTCCAATATACCCGACATCTCCAGGGGTAATGGCCTTCCTGCCTCCTTCCGGCAACAAGTAATTGGGCACGTGCTTCAGATGAGACTGCACTCTCGCAGGTCGCAACTCCCCATCATGGCGGAGATGGTGCAAATCGCCTGGGTTTTCTTCGAAATGCCTCTTCAATTTCTCGCTCTTCATCAGCTCCTGCCTCAACTCCCTGGTCCTCGCTTCCCGAATCGCGATTCGCGTCACAGCTCGGAGAGCATCGCCCATTCGATACCTGAATGCGTCTACATGCTCCATGGGAAAGTGATATGGCTTCACGTCCTTGCCTTTCTTCGCCTGGTGCTTCATGATCTTTGCCAAGACTTTCTCGTCATTCGCTGAGGATGCAATGCTAGTTGGCATGTGCTTCTGATATAACTTGGCAGGAACGACGAATGACAAGGCCATTCCAGTTTGACCAGCTCGAGCTGTGCGGCCAATCCGGTGGGTATAGGACTTGGATGAAGTTGGTAGATCGAAATTTAGCACGCATGCAACATTTTGGAAATCGATGCCTCTTGAAATCCCGTACTCCTTATCTTTCTCCGCTGTCTTTCGCTTTTTTTTCGATGGCTCTTTTACTTCTTCGGGGTTCACTCCCTTCTTCTTTTTCTCGATTGGCGCCTTCTCGGTTGCTTGATTGGACTCGTCCTCCGCTTCGTCGGTTTTTGATTCACCCTCATCGCCCAGAACTTCGTGCTCATCTGAAGCAATGATTACATCGTAAACGTTCTTGTTGAACTCTTCCACGACATGAATCCTGGTATTGACGGGTAATTCCGAGTTTAGAATGCAGCTTCTGATGCCGAATTGCTCCAAATATAGTTTCAATCTGTAACATCTATCGATATCATCAACAAATACAATTATCTTGCCCTTGATGAGCTTGAGTTTCAGGATGACGTAGATCAGTAGGAACTTTTCGTCTTCTCCACAGCTGTACGTTGTTAGTATGCATGAACTTGCCAATTTTGTTTGATTCATAGGCTGATCTAGGCTGGAGGCCTATGCAGCGTCTATATCAGAATCAGGACTAGGCGACTTACTTGACTACAAACTGGCTAACTCCCTCTCCCTCAGTCTCTGCTTCTTCAAGCTTCAGTACCGTTGGATTGCGACAAAACAAGCCCTTCAAAGTTTCTACCTCAGTCGTCAAAGTAGCACTCATCAGGATTGTTTGCACCCCCTTTGGCATGATCTTGGCAACGTTCTGCAGGTCCTCATCGTATCCGTAAGAAAGAACCAAATCCGCCTCATCAATAACCAAGTGTGCGAGATTTTCGAGGGAGAGAGCTGATGATTCGAGGTTCGCAAAAGCTCTGGCGGGGGTGGTTATGACAATATCAGGGAAATCTGCGAGGAGCGACCTTTGCACCGCATCTGAGACTTTCTGGGTGAGGTTGATAGCTCGAAGGTCCTTCGAAGCGAATGCCGCAAAAGATTCGACAGCTTTGGTGACTTGTTCGGCGAGTTCGCGAGTAGGTACGAGGATAAGAGCAGATGTACATTGGGTCGCTGAAATCTCTTTCCGCTTCAAGATTAGGTGCAAAATAGGAAGCAAGTATGCTGCTGTCTTTCCGGATCCAGTCTTTGCTCTTGCAAGTATGTCTCGTCCTTCCAATGCTAATGGTATTGCTTTGCTCTGCACGAGTGTTGGCACTTGGAAATTCTGCTTCGCAATGCCCTGCAACAGTCTAGAGTCGAGCCCTAGGTCTGCAAAGGTAGAAGGTTCCTGTTTCTTCCCAACCTCCTCTGCTGGTGCAGGCACATCATTGGCATCCAACTTGCGCTTCATTTTCGGTAGTCGTGGGTATTTTCGAGGTGGGTGTTGGGATTGGGTTGGTAGTTTGAGATGCAGAAAACCGTAAAATTATTTTTGCCGACTTATCGAACTTGATAAGAATAGTATCGGCACGTGACTATCAAGATACTTATACAATACTTGAGAGTTGCATACCAGACTTATAAAGAACTGTTGAAGGTAGTTTTAATCACAATAAATCTGCATATATGAACTGAAGCAAAGCTTTCACTGGAGGATTTCGATATGGTCACGTGCTGAATATGGCTTCTTTTCACGTCAAGACTAAGATTCATTCGATGGGGCCCAACATTACACGTAACAAAGCTTTTTTGACCATGAAGATTCGAGAGGTCGTAACACACTCTTCCATCTGAGGTCACTAACTCCTCTCGCTCAGCTCCTATCCAAAATCCCGACTCATATTTCCACAATGGCAAAGGCATTGACGGATCATTCCTCACCCCGCCGTGTACTAGCGAATCTCGATATATGGGTTGGTACATCCGCTACAACCTATCGTCATCCCTTAACAGCGTCTCGCCATATGCTTTGTGGAGGATAAGCTGCACTTACCTGAACAAAACCCATAGGCCATTGGATACGCCTGAAAAGCTCCGCTCCAACCTCGCCTTCCCGTGGCTATGTCAAGTCCACTGCGGCTTCGATTACCTACAGTTTGCTCCCCAAACACCGAACGCTATCTCATACCAAACAGACAAGCTGCAGAGGGTTCTGATGTATTGCTCAATTTGCTCTTGGACTCCGCTATGCAGCTCGAAGCGGGAGCTCCGATCTGAGAACTCAGACCAAAGACAATAAAAGGGCTTTCTTTCCAGGGCAAGATACAGAAGGCTAGATACAGCAGTCTTTGAACAGCGATCCAAGGAGATTTGCTCACCAAGTACCTATCAGAAGCTTCTTTTAGGTCACGTGATGGCCATGCCCCCCTTTTCTGGATATCTGGACCTTGTCATCAATGTGGGAAAGAGGTACCTTCTCCTCACACATGCTAGGATAGGAAAGCTTTTGATCGCCCAGCTGATGGCTACTCGGGCTCTAATGGCTGTTGGTGGTTGGGCCAGTGTGTTGGGAATACGTGGAGATCCGGTTTGCCATTGTGTGTTTCGATTGGTTCTATCGTTTTGAATGTAAAGGTTGGAGCGGTATGTGTGTGACATCCAAATTGACGATCCCAGAGGATTATCCTCTCCCCAGGTATCAACTTATGGAGCAAGGTGTCAGTAGTGCAGTGAATCAGGAAAGATATCAATATTTGTTGGGGACTCGAACCAGATTATGCAACCTTTCATGACTGTGCTAGGAGCTCCCAAAGTCGTCTCATCCTCGCCACCAACTTCTTTCCGAGCCGTCATTATTGGATTGGACGCCATTCGGGGTTAAGATTCTTACTAAATTGAAGACTGGGCGATGCTGTTGCCACGACGGCGCGGCCAAATGCTGCGCCAACGATCTCGAAAGCGTAAAGGGCGAGTTCGCTGAGGTTCGGGGACTTCGATCTTAAGCCGTGCGTGTCGAAGCTACCCGAGCCTTGTTGTGATTTCCATACACACCGGTGGGTGCAATGAGCAGTGGGGTTCTTGATATGGAAGCTTTCATGCCATTGCAGATAGTTCAAACTCGAGCCAGCCTTCAAGGTTGCGGGGTTGTCCTGAACATTCAAACATCGCAGCGCCCGCCTACATGTTTTCCTCCCGGTGGCTTCAAATGGTTTCGACCAGGTGGATGCGTGTTGAGAGGCACCCTAGTGTTATGGATGCTTCCTAGTATCCCGCAGGCTCTGGGAAACGAGAGAACCAGAACACAGAACTCCACGATGCATCCAGATCGTGAACATTGCATGCAGGTCATTGTCGATGTGCGTAAATCTCTTCTCGGGTTCGAAATGCGGATAGGATCTGCCAAGTGGCGGCAGTTTGATGGTGATTTTGTTTGTCGAAGGAGACTGAACGTCCATGTTTCCATCAGGATCAAGCTATCCGCCAAGCTCATTCGGAGAAAAGCCTTACAGACACGCCTAACAATGTATGCCAGTGCAAAGCAAGGCCGTAAAGCCGTTCCAGGCCGGGAGGGTTGCTATTTTGCTTGTCTTCCTTTGTATGACCAGTGCCCCTACCTGTGTACGGGTGATTGGTGTTACGGGTGATGGAAGGCTACGTTCGAGTGAACAACCCCTCATCTCGATCTCGACAAAGCTGTCGTCCTGATCCGCCTCCGATGGGTTGGGGTGGATGTTTTATTTTTGCGATAAGTCAAGAACCGGTTTGCTGCAGTCTAAGCGTACTCTTTCGACCTGTACTCGACTGGGAGTGGATTCCCGAAGCAAATCTGGATGAGCAAGCGGCCACGAGATGTGCACTACACGTGTAGAAACGCTGCATAGATTTTTAAAGATCATCTTCAAAGGCCTCAAGGCATGTCAATCTTTCTACAGATTCCAACACTTTGAGTGAGTGTGGTATATCTTCCTGCTACGGCCAGGGGGGCACCTCACGCACGGTCCATGCTATTCTGATTGTTGCACAGCTAGACATGGATATCAGTCTGCTTCCACCCTCTTCTTGGCTCACTTGGTAGTTCAACTTCATCATATTCGAGCGGTAATCTCGGTCTGAGAACCAATTGTGCACCCCATAGCGGAGAACCCGATTCGCTGAAAGATTCAGCTTCAACCTCGTAGAGCACGCTATGTATGAGTGACTCGATGGGGTAGCCTCTGACCATGCCACGGTCACCCACATTCTTCCCACTGTTGCAGTCCTGATCCCCGCTGTACAGAAATACTAGTCGGGCAACATTTGACAGCGTGCGGGGCTTAGGACAAAGTTTGTTGCGTGGCTTGCTTGCTGGAAGTCCATGTCACGATTGACTACAATACCAGCGAGGCGACTTCAAATGCAGCGTTTCTTGGAAGCTGGGTCACTCCTTGTGTCGCTCTAGATAATTGCACTCTCCGTGATATTGGTTAGATATTAGGTCTTATTTGTCTATCTTACAACGCAAGCATACAAACGATCAAAGGCTAGCCTGCTTGATCCCAAGGCAGTCGCACAGGGCACATGAAATCCCCTCCGGGGCTGGGTTCAGGGGGCGATTATGTAGCGCCGTTAAAATATCCGGATGTTACGCGTGGGGCACTAGCGCTTGATGCCGGATCTCGATCCAAGGACTGAACTTTGCCAGCTTCACCTCGCAGGAGGCCCTTGTTTGCTTCAAGAAAGCAGGTCTGATATTGACTCTGGAATGGCTGAAACTGGGCCGACTGTACCCTCCAGCGAGGCGCCATGATCCTAGCTTTGTATGTGCGACACCCGGGGAAGCAAATCTTTCTCCCGACACTCGGTCTCTTCCAAATATATAAGGGGACTGCCCGATCTCGTTCACTTGTTCTTGGACTCCCGCAACACCATGTCTCGATCTAAAATCATGAGATACCAGCGCACTCCCATTCCTTGCGGCGTGTTCGGTTGTACCGTCACTTGTCTTCGTTGGGGAGATATGCGCCGCCACACGAAGGAATTTCACGGCCACAAGAGGTATTGCCCACTGCCGGGCTGTAAGTTTCGGGGTGCAAAGCGCAGACAAAGATTCAGAGCCCATTTCCTCACACGCCATCCAGATCAGTGGCTTGGTACGCTACTCCACTCCATAAAATTGTGCTTTACTGACTGATTTCATGCAGTAAATTTTAACTTTCCCACTCCTCCGCCTCCTGGCCGTCAGATGCCTTTCGATCATCAGGCTTTTGGTGAGTGACCTCAATGGCAGCAAATCATACTCAAAGGAGAATCTCTGACTTCAATATAGGTCGCAACAACTACTCCGCTACCCTCGACTTCCCACTCTTGACGCCTCTAGTCCAACAGCAGCATATCCAGCCATACGGCCAACAGAGCTCATTCTCAGTCCCGGACTACGCGTGTCCACAGGCAATCGACTCGATGAATACCTTCGACCTTTCACAAGAATTGCACAACTTGCAGATCACCGATCCACTACACCTGGATCTAGATGCAACTACTGATGTAGCATTTATATTCTCTGACTCTCCTTGGATATCTCAATTTCCGTCGGAGGATACTCTAAGCCCCTTCTAGTCAAAACAACTTCCGCATACTCGAACAAATGAAGGGGGGACCCGGATGCAGGAGTTGCGCGTTGGTGGGCATCAGAAGAGCCGGGATGGTGTCTGTCATCGAACTTGTTCTTTTCGTTTGTTCGGGAGATATGGGCAGTTGAGGATATCTTGTTCTATCATTATGGAGGTTTCGAAGTGTGTTATCGTCCTTTTACTAACAGTTTCGTCACTGGTGTCAGCTTTTACTCTTCATTGCGGGAAAAATATCATTCATTCAATCATCACACTCACGGACTTGGGTCCGAGTTTTTTGTTCAACCGAGACGCCTCTTTACAAGGGGGTTGCAGATTCTCCGAGTTTTTTGTTCAACCGAGACGCCTCTTTACAAGGGGGTTGCAGATCTAGCAGCGAACGGTTCCAGTGCTACTGCCTCAAAATACCTAGATGTGTCGCTTGTGGCAGCACTTGATGCCTTGCTAGAACTTCAATCTGTAGTACAAGGTAGTAGACTCGTGGAAACGGCAAAGCTTCCGGAGAAAGCCTCGCATTCGAGGACCGTTGGGAAGGATATTGATAAATATTTTGTTTCGCGTACAAGCAGGCGGGAGAAAACTCGTAGGATTGTGGATGAAAGCCGTATGGCCGCTGTGTGGTGCCGCGATGAGCCCCAATAGACAGCCTGGGGCTGCTATCTTCCATCGATCGACATTAAGGTTGCAACAGATGGCTACACAGCATCTGTCAGGGACCCAAAGCATCGTAATAGCCTATGGTGAGTGCCTCAGTGTGGCTCAGCAGCCTACGGCACACGTTGGAAGCGGCTTCTGCCCGCAGCCCCTATCTAGATCTGGGCTACTGGCTGAGGGTCAGGATCACAGCAACGTTCTTCCACTGAAGCTTCTCCTATACCACAAACACCGGATGCCTACAATGCGTGCGCCACTGATGAATCGATGCCGGGGGGCACGGCACTCCTCTCCCAAGACCCGCGAATATGACAACAAATGACCAGCCTTTCACGATAGTATTTCCGCCGGTGCTGCAGATATGCACCCGAGCTCTTACGCCCAGCTTATGAGCACTCGTTCTGTGGGATCTGCATAAGCCAGTAATGCTTCCCGCGTCCGAAATTATGCCAATTTGACACGTACTGTACATTATAGTGCTTCCCAGTACAAGTTCGAATGCGGTAGGGAGGCTGAGGAGGCTGACAGGGGAACATCCACAACAGCCAACCAAAACTTTGGTCAAATCACTTTACACAAACTACGTATATCTGCCTCTCGCGGCATCAATCTCTCGGGAAGTGGTAATATACGGTATGATACGCAAGCCAATATCATAGGTGTTGATTTAGCAAAGTTCATCCCATCTCCAAATACATGAGATGACTCACTTTATTAATAGCAGAACGCCTTACACTATCTCGGCGCGAATTTTAGGCATATTGGTGTGGCCGCAGCGGTCGAAACGTTTCACTTGCCACCCATCGTCACTAAGCCCCCCTAACTCACTAAGCGAGCCAATCACCTTCAAGCCCATCCGCACAGAAACTCATCTCATCTCCTCATAATTTGATTCACGATTCAAGACGCTATCTCTATATCATGGAGATTCATTCAGGCGAATTTATGGGTCGCTGCGCTACTTCGCTTTTTCATCAATCTTCGAGCTCGTTGAAGCAATGAAGTAGTCCTTTCAAGCAAGTAGTTGGTTGAGAGTAGAGCATCGCGAGTGGAAACGCAGAATTGACACTAACAGAGGCTCAATTCTTATATGCCGTAATTCCTTGCGAACGAACTGCTCCCTGCCGCTTGTTTTCTGTCTCAGTATGCTATCCAATAGAAGGGGACAGCCCGGACGGGGAAGAAGGGCTTTGGCATATTTCCGAGGACGCCCCAATTCCCAGGTCAAAGCCCAACTCTTTATCTCGAATGACTCAGTGGTAGGGGCAGTGTAATAAGGAAGTAAGGCTTCCCGACAATATACGGAGCCGCAAGCCCTTGGTCAGATAGCAGCACACGGCACATGGCGTTCATACCCATGAACGATACCCCAGTGCTTGGCTGATGCAATAGCCTTCCGTGCCTTGATGATCGCTGAAGCTACTGCATCGCTGTCCCAGTTGCATCCTTTGCGTCACATTATAATTTCGACAGACCCTTACCAAAATTACGCTGACCGCCGTTGACAGCTCCCTCTAGGCTACATTTAGGCAGACTTCGCCTTATTTGGCAACATCGCGAATTACTGTCCAAAGATTTTCTCCTCCATTCAAGATGAACAGTCATTACCTTTGATTGTACTGTTGCATGACAGGACGAGGGCTGCGCAGGGTACTGGACACATTATACCGCCATTCTGGACCTCGTGTTAGAAATCACTTGCGATTCCATCATCCGTTGCTAACCAAGGCCCTATTCGACACGAAAACAACTAGCCGTGTTTGCCTTATTGTGACTGTGACATTTCCAAGTTCTTCGAGAGGAGATTACCTGTCCGGCAATTACCCAGGTAGCGGATCGAAGATAGCCCTATTGTATATCCATAGGGATGGTGAAGGTACCGGAGTTCAACTGCCGCGATCAGACAGCTTGACTACAGACGATCAGGGCCAGTCGCGTCTATGTTGCCTGTAGATATTCGCGGAGCCGAGCCGCTCAATATATTCAACCACGCCGAGCCGTGTCTGTCTACATTTACTACAATGAAGCAATGAGCTGGCATGATGTGACGTAGAAAATAACAGGGGACCGAAGATTAATTCCATGCAGAGTCTTTTTACTACAAGTTTATATTGCGAGCAGGCTTATCTGCTGAGCGCGTGTATGGCTGTATGCTCTTAGGGTCGACTCTCCTATACAAGCTTCAAGTCCTCTGTAAATAGTTGGGTCATGGAATAGGAAACTCACCATTATCGACAATGAGCCAATACCAAAACACCAACGCTCGTGTACCTTGCCAAGTCGATGGCTGCTCTACAACGTTTAGCGAAAGATCCGTGATGTTTCGCCACGTTGAAGAGTTTCATGGCGGACCTAAGCACTGTACAGAGGCTGAATGTAGCTACGAAACCAAGCGCTCGTATCGACTCAGAGATCATAAGGAAAATGTGCATGGCTTCAAAAGTAGGTCACTCTTGTTTGTCACTACTCCTGCTCAAATTTTATTGACATTTGACATCCAAACAGTAGTTTACGAACTTCCAGAAACGCCCCAAGAAAATGTCAATTGTTTTGCCAATGGATCTGGGATCAACTCACAGTCTCTTGGTAGGTCATACACAAATGAATTGTTTTTGTCGAAGCAAGTGAACTAATAAAGAGCAGATGCGCCAGACACCTCAAGCAACCCCCAGTACTCCGGAGTTTCAACCGACTCTCTATCTCAAGAGGAACAAAGCTGGCCCGCTCACACTTTCGACTCGAGTTTGTCCTCTGCATCATCTGGCTTTGCCGTTCCTGGAACAATGAATACAGCGCAACAGATGGATCAAGTGATGCTTGCCGAGCCGTCTAACTTTCATCCACCCATGCCTCTTTCTCTGCAAGCCTACACAAACGCATTAGCATATCCACACGCCGTCTTAGGGCCGGAGAAATTATGGTATACGGAGAACTACACCCCAAGCATAGATTCGCAGATGCAACACTGGAGGTCGGATGACAGCAAGTTCGATGTGAAAGAAGATAGCAAATAGACATTATTGAGCTGAGGAAGGGATTGTGATAAGCGAGAAGCCTAAGAATTGTGGGGGTCAGCGGTTTGCGAACAGATGAGGATTTTCTCTTGTTATCATTTGAAGATAGTTGATCATCTTACAAAAGTTGTCGTTTCTACAGTCTCTACCTATCAGTAATTTTTTACCTAGTGTAGCACCACAGTGGTTACAATATTATTTAGACTTTGGAGAACACATGTCGAGTGATTCAGCCACTCAGCTCCTATTCGCATTCGACGCAATCCTCGGCCCAGCAAAACTGCCCCCGTGATAGGGCATACTCTTCCCGTTTCAGGGCCTGTCGCTTGATTATGAGACCTGTGTCAGCACTTGACCATCACGGCCAGTCGATGCTACTTGCAAAACGAACCCCGAACCTATCATTCTATTCTTTATCGAAACTGCTTGTGTGACGTGTCACGACCATAGAAATCAATTTGTCGGGAAGATCTTTCAGCTTCCCCGGCTGGCATGCCCCTGGATGTTCTGCCCAGGTCTCTCGGAGACTATTCCTAACTTTCAACATCTCTGAAATGTGTATATAGCTCCCGGAATGCGACAATGTGCAAAGAAAGGATTTTTACTCGGCATAGAAGCGGTATGAGCATGGACGACCTTCGCGCGGTCTAGAGCTTTCAGGGGCCTGTGGGAGACCATCCACCCCTTGCTTGCATGTTATCTTCGGTGCATTTTGCAGGTTGCGGTCACTACGTGACTTGATTGTTACAAATGCAGCCGTTATTACAGAAGCTTAAAGCTCCGCGAATATAGAAGTGCCGGACACAGAGCTTATGAAGACTGGGATTCTTCAGACAAACCTACAAATAAGATAACAAATGGTGTGCCACATATGCATCAAGTGTGTGGATGATTTCCAGAAGTCTGGCGCACCCGCCGACCCTAATTTCGGGCCTCATCGATTATCTACGTCTTAAGTCGCTTGAAAGCCTTACATTCTGCGACCTGAATCCTTCTGCTGCAGTGTGGTGGTATCTCCGTAAGGCCTTTCTACCCCCTGACACAAGCGAACCTGCACACGGAAAATTTCCATGGTCTTTTACTACTTTCCTTCTACATCATATTCATCCATGAATCATTTCATTTCATCTTCAGGATTTCACGATGCTAGTACGCACCTATTTTTGTTGCCTTCATCCTTTTCTGCAGCCACCTGCGGCCATCGCTGCGACCGAAAGAACAGGCAGCACCTTCTCCAACAAAACGGGGCATCTTACCAAGCACTGCCTCAGAAATACACATTTATACTCCTCCAAGTAATCAGGGTGTGGTGTTAGAGTTATTTCGCCAACCGGTTTGAATCATTCCCATATTGCTTCAGATACCACCGCAGCATGTAGCAGATGTAGCAGACGGATATCTGCTCAGAGCACGACTGGCTCTGAACCAGACACTTTGAACACTCCCACAGGTAAAGGATGGCAAATATCGTGCATTACTTTGCCTCATACCTTACTAACATCTGCTATTAATAGTTTCGAGCCATCGAATACCCCAAGTCCCAATATCTTGAACTCGAGTCCAGCAAAGATCTGGCCGCTAGCCAACGACGATTCTAAACCGAAAACTTCAACCATAGCTTTGCTCGATGGCTCTACGAGGACCCGACTGATATAAACTTCCTGGATCGTAGAATACGTTCAGTTCAAGCTGAAGCTTACATTTACATACTCATCTTCCAAATTCGACTCTCCTTTGGCCGCCCGTTAGTTATAGGAGGGTTACTCATAGCGGTGAACAGAGACATGGTCATGGAAATAACATAACTGCCATATGTCAGCGAGTTGAGGTTTGCACCAAACTCGGCGCAGTGTCCCAGATAAGACCAGACTTTCCTTCCCAAACGTAGTATTCCATTCCTCAGAATGAAGGCAATAGTACTTCAAGGAGGAGGAAGCTCACAGCCCAATATAGAGATAGCTTTTGACTCCCTCTATGGAACCTCTCGACAGCTTCACATAAAACGTGTCTCTACTCACTCTTCATGAGCATCTTTTCTCGATTCATCTCGTCAACGGAGCTTAATATTGCACACGATATCCTCTCTCAGCCGCTCTCATCTCCTCTAGTAAAAGTGCATTGAAACACACCATAGAGGCCCAAAATCCTTTCCATAGACAGCATATTGTAACATTAGTCTGATTATCAATACCATCGGATTCAAGTGGCTATGAGCATGGCTGAATTTTACCCCTTGTAAGCCGTCAAATAATAGCGCCCCCTTCTCTAAACCTCTGTGCAATTTTCCACCCCCACGTTTCACTATAAAACAAAAAGAATCAGCCCTCCTAGAATCATCCCAGCCGGCATCGTCTCCCTCCTGCATCCCAAACCCTATCAACCCTGTTTACAGCCCATCGGCGTCGCGTACCGAGGGCCAGCCAGGCAGCCTTACCTACCAATAATACCACCCACACCGAAAACCTTCCCTGCCACCCCCCTAAAATGCGCCACCGTATCTATCCTGTCCCCCGCCCGCGTCCGGGGCGCCTTCCCTTTACTTCCGACGAGATCCTCACATCGTGTGTCTTACATATGATATCCGGCAGAGTGGCTCATCCCAGCCATTCAGGCTTTAGCCAGCATCAAACAAACCCCGGACCCCTCCTCTCACCGTGCCTCACGAACACCTCCGACTCGCGAGCTGAAGATGAAAAACTTTTCACTTGGCTACAGTATGTCTCGGAATCTGCATCCAGCAAGGCAGATTAATTTCGCTCTCGGAAAATGGTATTGGTAATGGTTGCAAGAGGCGAATGTACAACGAAATGCAGGCTTCTGGTTGGCCACTGTGGTGGAGAACCAACAACGAGAACATGGTTGCCTTTCTTTGCCTCACCTAGAAATAGGCAGACTGAGACAAATGAACACGTAAAAAGAAAATCCGGAATTGGAAATGGAAGGAGAGCAAGAAAAGCAGGCTCACCGCAGTTCTAATTCCAGGGATTCAGGGGTAAGGTTGCGGTGGAAGCGGCTACCCTGTTTATCAGTTGATGATTTTATCCCCCCTGGGCAACAACCTCCCGATGAAAAATAAAGAGAGATTTTCGTACTTTAAGGCTACTCCTAGCACAGCTCGAGCCCATCCCAGAAACCCAACGTCAGAATCAAGCTACTGCACTCATCAACTATCATCTAGCGCAACCGACACCGTACCGTCGTCACTCCAGAAACGAACCAACTGATGGTAAATCTCAATCTCAGCAGCTCAGTACTTTAAGAAAAATGAACGGCGCACTAGCTACCAGGGTAATGTACAATTACAGGTGGAAGATCATCTTTATTTTCCCACTGGGGTGCTCTGAGCCTGCGGGTCCTTCAAAAACTCACCCGACCTGGAGCTTTTCAAGTCACCGAGTCCACAGATGTTCAGTCTTCTCGGAGGCTTGAGACCTGTTGTAAAGCAATATATGTCATTCTTCTCTTGTACACACCACCCCAGGACAAAACGGCTACAGAGCGCCCTCAAACCTAACTTATGTCCATCTCAATACCAGCGACCACTCGAGCAAACAAACACTCCTCTACCAAACATGCGTAACTGTCCCATCTGGAAAATACCCAGCTCTCGCACACTTGTTCAGAACAGACGACGCTACTGCATTGAAACAATACTTCTCCAGCAACCCCTTACATTTCATACGAGTATCAGTCGCCTTATTCGCATCCCAACACCTGTCATACCATCCTTCACCAGGCTTATACCCGTATAAAAAGTAGAACGAAGCCAGAAGAGCAAGGAGGGTCACCAAAGGAATGAAGATTATAAGGGCGTAGCAGCAGACTTTCATCGATGAATGCTTGTCTTTTTCATTGAAAGAAGCGATGGATTCTGGTGAGTTGTTGATGGTGACAACGTAATAAGCGCTGGTAGGGCCATTATTGGGTCTCCGTGTCTGACTCGTGTTGGGTGGGACATTGGGAGTGTCTGCTGGTGGTTGTGCCTCGTCGTGATTTCTGTCTTCTCTGTTACCGACCTTTTATAAGTAAGCGTCCGTCAATCCAAACAACAGTGAAGTTTCGGGTATTCAAAGACACAATAAATGTACATCCACGACCATTGGCCTCACAACTATCGCGACCCACCGTAATATTGTGCAATAGACATTCCCAGAAGAACTCCTGTACACACAAACCAAATGACGATACAAACAAGTCGGCAACCTACATTCTGTAATGTCTCGAACGTTTTGTTCCTCTTCTTGGCAGCAACGTGTGTTGCTAGAGCTAGATTGAAGGCTCTGTGGGAGGAGGGAGATGGGAAGGGTGAACTCTGAATGGCAGTGTCGTTTAATGGGAGCTGTGCTGTGCCGTTTGAGGGAACATCAACGACAGCGTCCGGAGGACCGAGAGGAGGGGTAAGCTGATCGTATTCCGGTGGATCTACCTGTCGAGGGGAAGATGCGCCATCAAGCGCATACTGTGCCGGGCTTTGAGTCGACTCAACACATGTACTGGGCGGCAGGATAGGTTGTGTTGCTCGCAACGAAAGAACACTGGAACGAGAAGAGATTATCGATGGTACCGGAGCGTCCTCACAGACTGGAAGCTCTGGATCACTCGCAATCGACCGTATATCAGAAACTTCCGCAGCGTGGCCCGAATATGTTTGTCGAAGAACACAAGCTTCAACATCAGCATCCTCACTCCCAGACAACCAACGATCCGCAAGCAGATAGCTCACATCCAAACCATCAAAGAACAGACCTAGACCGATCGGACTTCTCTGCGCGAGGACTGGATTCGAACGATGCGAAAAGTGCTCGATGCTTGAGTCGAGAAAATCAGAGGTATTGGTCGAAGGAGTCGAAGGCGCATGCTCAGCGACGGCCGGAAGTTCTTGATTCAGGAATGATGAGGGGGCGTCCTCGACTTCGTCTTCCCAGTCCGTGCCGGATGATCGTGTGAGGGCTCTGCGTGGAAGGGCGATTTGACCGGTGGGTCGCAGAGCACTCTCGCAGTGGTCAACGGGCGAGCGGCCATGGCGGCGTTGGAGGATACCGCGGCTTCTGGGCATTGCTCTCGATTGGGAGTTCTCGATTTGGAAGCTGAGAGCAGAGACTGAGATAACCAATCGTGAGTGGGAGGGTGAGGGTAAGATAGTATCAATACAAAGATTGACTAATCAATGTAATGGGTCGAAGAATGTTGATTGATAAAGTGATGTATCGTTGAACAGGAAAGAAAGAGAATTTGGCGAGGGCCTTCGAGAAAGAGTATCTCTATTGCTACCTTCGCTCTTGCAAAGTGTAGACTACGTGCTATCAAGCAGCCTTCTAATGTACAAGTCTCTACCTTCCATCGCTCCTTCCTTGTTCTCCCCCCATGCTTTTATGAAGTATACTCTCACTCAGAGAGCCAACCTAGCTTTTGCTATGTACGTCGACGCACCCGCCTATTAGCAGGCTCCACAATTTAAGACCTGCCTGAGCAGAATGCAGCACCCAGAAATGAACTATAATAACACAACCAGCAACCCCTATTCGGTCGGCATCAACGGCTTAATTCCACCTGGCGTTTTCTCTCTCAGCTTCTAGTCGAGCAAGTCGTGCCTCCTCGTCATCGCCAGTGACCATGCCGCCTCGTCTCCCCTTCTTTCTCCCCTTTCGACCCTCATCTCCCTCATCACGACTGTGCTTTCTGACGCCCATGCCTGCAGTGAGCCCAGCCATTCGCTGAGCCTCTTTCAATAGGCGCTCTCGGTTTCGTTTTTCTCTTTCCAGAGTATGGGGATCTTGAACCGGTGGCGCGGATGAAGCTTGGGGTTTCTCGCTCTGGTTTTCCTTGCCGCGTTCTCGCTCACGATCTCTGTCTCTGGCAGAGTCGCGACGGGATGAGTGGTGGGGAACTTCCTCATTATGACGATGCCGGGTGCTGCTAGGTCGTTCTTTCTCGCGGTCGCGAGCTGAGGAGGAGATGCGGTCTTGGCGAGGGCCTGTTGGAATGCGGATATCTTCGGATATGGAGATGCTCTTGTTACGAGAACTGGCACCTTTGATTTCAATTCCACCAAAGCCGTTAGACATGGCTGAAGGCTTGCGTGGTGCAACTTCCGGCTCGATGGGAGCCTTAACCACTTCTTTCTCTAGCTTATCTACCTTTTCCGTTTCAACTTTCGGTTCTTCGGATCCTCGACGGCTGTGGCGGTGTCGATGTTCACGGTCCCGTTCTCGATCACGGCTTCGAGATCTATCATCACGATGCGACCGATGGCTAGAGCGATGCTTATGCGAAGATGACTTGTGGTCTCTGTCACTAGCCTTCTCCCTATCCCGATATTTGTCCCTATCTCGGCGACTTCGGTGGCTCGCACGTTTGGAATCAGAGGGGGAGGCAGATCTGGATCTATTCTCTTCCATGCGTTCTGTCTTGGTATCATCAACCACTTCGTCAACTTCGTCACCACGACCTCCTTCCTCTTCTTCACGACGACGGCGTTCCCGCCGACGTTCTCTTCTTCGTTCGCTATCCCTGTCGTCTTCGGATCGGGAAGCTGATCGGTGTCTGTGACGGCGATGGTGTTTTTCTCTGCTTCTGCTTCGTCGCTTTTCGAGCGACGCCGACCTGTCCCTGTCTCTCGAAGGGGATCTTGTTCTCTCCCAACCTCTACCTTCCTTTTCTGATTGCTCAGGCGGTACACTTGTACGCTCAACAGTGTTTGGCCTTGAGCTAGTACGACCTGCTATTGAGAAACCACGTCCTCTAATGCTAGAGTTAGGTAGGCCCGCACGCATGGCTTTGGGTCCAGTCGGAGCATTGATCGGTACATCAACAGGCTTCACATTCGGGGGCTGCATGTTGCCAAAATTGCCTCCACGGGCATGATTCTGCGCAAAGCCGCCTCGAACAGCACCATAAGAATTTACTGAGTCAAATCCAGAATTGTACTCCTGAGCGTAGGAAGCATCATTGTCTTCCAGTGTCTGAATTGCCATCCCTTTGTCGGCAGGATCCTGTACAGTGGCCGCTTCTTCTGGAAAATTTGATGGATCCTCGGTTACAGTTCCATTTTCCATGCTTTTGTCGCCATTGTTTCCCTCGGCGTTATCATCGTTCTTGGGAGTTGAATCCTCAGCACCTTCAGACTTTGGGCGAATTTCTCTACCAAACTCGTCGGTGTTACCAGCAGGAGCGGGAGTAGCATCTGCCTTTGGTCCCGTAGGAATGGATCCTGTATCACTAATAGGTCCATTGGTATGCTGGCCTGATCCAAACTGCTGGGGATACTGCTGTGAGAAGGCTTCGTTTGAACCATACCCATAGCCACCACGGCCGTAGCCGCCCCGTCCCCTACCTCGGCCTCGGTAACCTTGGGAGTAGTCATTGTGATGGTTTGCTCGTCCATAATTACTTTGGTTATATCCTGCAGAGTGAGAGGCGTACCCAGAGTTGTTAGCTCCATAATCACCGTGACCCATGGCTGCTGCGTTTGGATGATTGAAATTATCTGTTCCAACATTCCAATTTTGTTGTCCGTTCCATCCGTTATTGAAACCTGTGCCCATCCCTCCGTCGAAACCTCCCATTCCCATCCCCATGTTCATGCCCTGCATGCCCATGCCATTTGCGCCAAAGCCACCACCGTTCATCATCGCATTCTGCATCGACATTGGGTCCATGCCCATCCCAGGCATACCTTTGAGGCTGTTAGTTTAAGTTCAGTATTAAATTGTCCTAGACTACACATACCCATCATTGGAAAATTGCCAAAACCACCTGCTCCCATGCCGTTCTGCATGGCCATCATCTGCATCATCTGGGACATATCGCCGCCAAATGCCATCCCGGGAAACCCACCAGCAACAGAGGGGTCGAAGCCCATTCCCGCGCCAAATGCGGGAGTCTGCGAAACGCCTTCGGCGTCCTTGTTATCTTTTTCGCCCTTCTCCTCTGCCTTGTCCACGTCACCATCTTCCATCGACTCCTGACCAGGCGCAATCTCCTTGATAGATATTAGTTTATGGAGCAAAATATGGCAGAATCATATCCTTACCTCTATGGACTGCTGCGGGATATCTTGCTGCGCCGCTGAATCTTCATCGGCAGGCTTCGCTAGAGCCTGTTCCATCTGTTCTGCCGGTATGGACTTTTCCGCTTCGACTTCAGCTGGAGGCACATCTTTGCTAATCTCCGCTGGGGTAGGATCTACCGGCGCAGGCGTCTCGACGACGAGTGGTGTAATTGGGGGTGAAGCTTTTGCCTCCTTCAATCTCGCCGCTTCGCGCTTCTTCTCCTCCGTCCTCAAGAAGACCTTGATAGTAGTCCGCAGCGACTTATTCGGCTTGCAGTCTTCCGCCGAGACGGGCGTGTGTTCGCAAACGGGGCATGATGATGGTAGAGTAGACTGGCCTGCACCTGATATTAGCAATTGCACGCTCGCTGCAGTCTGTCGTGAGTACTTACAGGCTTCGCAGATGGCCTGTTCGCAGCATGGCATGCGGAACGCGTTCACAGCCAGCCTGCTGCAGATGGCGCATCGGAGCTTGATGGGGATCTCATCTTGGGTTAGGGAGCTGTGGCTTGGTTAGCAGAGACTCTACATAACACGTTACTTGGAGAATTGACGGACTCGATGAGCTCGGCTTGCGCTGCGGTTGTGGTGGAAGCTGACATGGTTGCGCCAGCTCCTTCAATGATGGGAAAGGGTTGTTGAGGATGGTCGCATGCTTATGTGAAGTTCTGGAGATACCGAGGAAAGATGAAGAGAATGTGGTGAGTCGCAACTGGGCGAGTCATGTAAGAGGGGTCATGATTCGTGATTAAATCTGTTTGTCTTTTGCAATCCAATCTACGAGTAATTTTTCGGAGAAGAGGTTGGAATGAATTGTCGCGATAAGTCGCATATCTCACTAGCGCCGTGCAGACCGCGAGGCACGTGACTGCAAATCGCAATCTTCTACCTCGTCTTTAGCCTTTCGAAACCCATTTTGCTTGTCTAAGAGACGTGTAAATCTTGAACGGTAGGGTGTCAATGTTTGAGCACCTCTCAAGAAGTTAGTAGGAAATGAGTTATGTTATAGGCAGTTCTAGCCCCTTTTACTTGAACCATCCAAAAGTCGCTACTCTAAGACACCACGTAACGACCTGAATCTGTCATCACCATCTATCTATCCATCCATCCATCTCTCTGTCTTCTCCAGATTGCTCGCAAATGATATTCTCAATTGGATAAACAATCCTTAGTCGGGGTTTAATTATACATAACCATGATACTAGGGCAGGTCTCCTGGCTAGATTGCTTCGTTTTCCTCATCTTTCTAGCACCGCAATTGATTCTTCGGGTTGGCCTCTTCCCCACCCTTTTTTGCGGCTTACGGGCCCTGCCATTTTTATGTATGTCCTCCCATTTATTACCAAAATTCTTTTATTTCTCATAAATATCCGTGCGAATTATATGATTAATGTTGTCTCATTCAAGAATGATGATTTATCTACACCATTTCATGCTCACCTCCTTTTGCTAATTTTCCATCTTCACAGTAATAAAATTACCCCTGAGCTTCATCTATGAGCGCTTTTACCTAGCCCACCACCAGCAAACCCCATTCGTTCGAAAAGCATCGTGGTTCGAAGATCTAGTCATCCGATGCGTTCGCTATGCATTCGCATCTATCCCTTCTAGTATCGGCCGGGTATTCTTTTCGAAACCCGTAGCGCTTCCCTTTCTGAGATTCCGGATGCTTCGACATGGCTATATACGTTCGCCTATACACTGGCATGAAGTAAAAGAAGTAAGTCTCTAAATCCCTCTCTCGCACTCTGTGCATCGTACTCAAATCTCACAGCATAACTTCACCGGCCTCTGGATGATCGCCGACCCTACCCGTGAACCCGATATCACCGTCTACTACTTACACGGCAAGCCCCCCTTTTTCCCCTTCTTCCCTCCCCCTCCACAACACACAACAAGCCCCCTCACAATCTAACAACAACCCACCAAACAGGCGGTGGTTTCTCAATGGGCTCCTCATACTTCTACCTAGAATTCCTCCTCTCCCTCCTAACCCTGCTCTCCACGCCCCCCACCCCCTTCACCAACCCCGCCATCCTAGCCCTAGAATACACCCTCGTGCCCGACGCCGCCTACCCAGTACAACTCGAGCAAGCCATGGCCGGGTACGCGTACGCGCTGCGCATGATGCGCGGACAGGCGGCGAGGGTGTGCGTAGCTGGGGATTCGGCTGGTGGGACGGTGGTGCTGAGCATGATGTTGCGGTTGGGTGAGCTTGGTAAGAATGGCGATGGCAATGGGAATAGCAATGGCTATGAGAGTAGTTTTAACGGGAGAGGGGAAATTAACGATGCGAGACCCGGAATGACAGCCCTGATATCCCCCTGGCTAACCCTCCACCCCACCTCCCCCAACACGCCCTCCGACTACCTCGACGCCTCCCAGCTCTCCCACTACGCATCCCTTTACGCCGGATCCATGTCCCCCACCTCGCCGCTCGTATCCCCGGGTATGTGCAAAGACCTCCGCTTGTGGCGCGCCGCGTGTCCGCGCGGTGGTTTCTTTGTCATGTATGGGCGTGAAGAGGTCTTTGCGCCGGATATAGGCGCGTGGATAAAGATGTTGGAGGATGGGGGGGTGGATGTGGGTGTTGAGGTTGAGGAGGGGGGATTCATGCGTGGGTTGTT
>QGMI01000195.1:0-48499 GCA_007821535.1 Lachnellula occidentalis | reverse complement strand
ACTAAGGAGATTTAAGAAGTATAATCCTATATTAATATATCATTTAATAGCTAGAGTTTAAAGTATAAGAAGATTAGTATTCTTAGAGTTATTATTCACTTTATAAATAGTAAATATAAAGCTATTATGCGTCTTATTAGTCTTCTAAAGCTTTCTAAGTATAGGAAGATAGGAATTAGTAAGTATTATATATTTTTCTATATTACTTCCTACCTATTTAGTACTAATAATTATATAGATTAATATATAGTCTTCTATTTTCTCCTTAAAGAATTTAGTATTACTTTTTTAAATCTTAGCTACTTTATATTTAATAATACTACTAATAATAATACTATACTTATCAAGCTAGTAAAGAAGATAGATTTCAATCTAAAGTCTTATAGACTATACTATATAGGTCATATTATTAACCTTATCGCTAAATCCTACCTCTTTAGCTAAGATTTAATATTATTTAATAAGGAATATTATTAAATAGGTCTATATGATAAGTAGAAGCTCTAGTACTAATATAGAGAAGTTAAAAAGTTTCATAACCTTATAAATCATATTAGAGTATCTAGAAAGCGCTAGGAGCTCTTTAATTAGCTTTAATTAATTAAGAATATTAGTATTACTAAAGGTCGGTCCTAGAAGCTAGTTCTTAATAGTAGGATTTACTAGAATGCTTCCTACTTAATAATATAATATGCTTTTAAATTAAAAGAAGCTCTATAAGAGTATGTAATATAGCTTAGCTTATTATTAGAAGCTAAAGATTACGATATAAGAGTTAATAATTACCTATCAAATAAGGAATAGGAGATACTAGTACTAATTAAGGAGCAATTAAAACCTCTCTTCTATTTTACCAAATCTCTTAAAAGAAATCCTAATCTTAAAGAAGGTATAAAGAAAGCTTCTTATAGTACTTTATAGAAGGTTTTACCTATTTTTAAATATATCTTAATATAATTCAAAGACTTTTAAGCTTAAGTAAATAATAGCGCTTTTAGTAATTATATTTGCTCTTTAATCAATCTTATTTAGAAAATAGTTAGTAAGTACTATAATAAGACTGATTTATTAATTGCTTAAATGGCTTCTTTAGTTCTATATCCTTAAATAAAGTAGGCCTATTTTAAGAAGAATTAGACTATTTGATTACTATAAGAGCATCTTAAAAGTAATAAGATAAATCTAAAGGAGCTTTAGGAATCTAGCTATAAATAAGCTACCTAAAATACTAATCAAGCTTCTACTTCTCCTCCTTCTAAAGCTTCCTAGATCTCTTATTTAGAGAGCATTTTAAATAAAGTAGTACTATTAACCTCCTCTTATTTATAAGTTAATTAAAATCGCAATTAGCTTAAATAATATCTTATAGAACCTTTAAATAATAGATATAGTATAATAGAATATTAATAGATTAAGAAGTAGGAATGGCTTTAATTAGTAGTAATAGTATTTAACTTCTTATTAATTCTAGTAATAAGCTTTAAATATAAGCGTGTTTTCTCTTTATATATAAAGTAGATAATATTAGAGTCTTTTAAGCTATTAGGAATAATACTCTAGTATTAGAAATGTCTTAAAAACTAGCAAAATTAAGATATAATCTATCTAGGAATAGTATTTAAAGGTTTACTTATAGAATAGTATATATTTAATATAGCCTTATATTAGATTAGCAACTAGTTAGCTATAGTTATTTAATTAGTTAGTTGCTACCTAGATTATTAGTAAGTTAGCTGTTCTCTTGACCCTAACTAATTACTGACTAACTGACTTAATGGCTGGCCTGTTGGGAAGTATGAAGTTTCTTGTTGGATTCTAAGTCCTGGTATTGCATAGCCTCATAGCATGTTGAGAAAGTAAGGTGAGAAGATAAGTTTGGTTTTCTATATGACAGAACACTTACTCGGTAGACATGAATGAGGATATACGACATGCGAATACGAATTCTGCATCAATAAGCCTCTCTTTCCCCGGACTGTATCTGCCAAGCATCCCGGTCTGTGTCATGTCCGATGCACTGGTGTGGCGTAATGGGGCTATGCATCGTCAAAGGAAGGTACTCCGTATGCCTGCAAATGCATATACGCAGGTACTTCGAAAGTTTGTCCCTGATAGCCCTATTTAATTGGCCGGCTGAACGATAGACACCAAAATAACGACATGCTTATAAACTTCAAGGTAAGGTGCCGGGTAGTCCCGGATTTGTGTTATCCACCAAATCTCGTAATATATGCTTTCATTTGGTTCTGAAAGCGGATACGTTCCTTTCTGGTATGTAGAGAGTTTCTCGGCATTTCAATCATTAAATAAGGCATATATAATCCCATCCAAGAACTTATACAGCTACTTGATATCCTGTCCTGCAATTAAGGTAGTCGCTATGTATTTTAGAGTTACGCGGGCCGTCCTATGCCCCGAGCGCGTCATGTCCCGCGAACCTAATTCGTATAAGAAAGGACAACCAAACCTCCTCTTGATCCTCGCTATGCCTATAAATCTGTATTGGGATGGCTTCCGATGATTGCCAACAGCCTTACTAAGGTACCTATATGGGCTGTAAGAACATACGACGAAGACGAACCGCTAGGTCAGATTCGGGCCGTTCCTTCACACTCCTAGCGTGGCATTGAGGGTCCTGCATGCCGGGCTTAAAATACAGTTCTGATCCTTCAGAACTCGTTGTTACCATGCTGACAACGGCTCCGCAAGGTAGTGTATTTATATAGATGCTTTCCCACTTCGAACGCCTAATATATGCAAAGTAGCATATTCTATACTTACGTTCTTTTATTGCAAAATACTTCTTCTTTTATTCTAGCTATGCGTGTCTCCGGCTTCTTGCCGCTGTTTTCAGTGGCAGCCTCCTTTTTCAATGTCATAGATGCAAGAGCAGTCTTTGCTCATTATTTGGTATATATACTGTTCTTTAGTTCTGGTATAGAAGATGCTAATATTATGGTCCCGCAGGTTGGAACTATCACCGACGCG
Source organism: Lachnellula occidentalis (assembly GCA_007821535.1). Taxonomy (NCBI): domain Eukaryota; kingdom Fungi; phylum Ascomycota; class Leotiomycetes; order Helotiales; family Lachnaceae; genus Lachnellula; species Lachnellula occidentalis. Next base: position 45,511 of record QGMI01000195.1, on the reverse strand, counting down.
CATGCTCTACAAGACATTAACGATGCCATTGCAATGAAGTAATTCTTCTCAGCCTAGAACATAGGTAGATGGCGAATGAATCTATGAATGTCTTTGCTGACTGAAGCTCTACAGTCTCGATGCCTTCGCCTTGAATGTCGCAGACCCAAGTGCATCATATGTAGCCCCGGCTCTCTCTTCCTTGTTCAGCCATGCCAAAGATCGCGGCTTCAAACTCTTCCTCAGCATGGACCTGTCTGCAAAGGGAGGTGGCGCGCTGTCAGATTACGACTACATCTTGAACGACTACGCCACTGCCGGTGCCTGGTTTGCAGGGCCCAATGGAAAGCCAATGGTCAGCAGTACGTACCTGTCACTTTGATTGGTGAATGCAAAGGAATCAAGCGAACTGATCTTCTTCGTCACTTATTAGCATTCAGCGCCGCCGCCTACACCCCCGCCGACTTCCAGACCTGGAGAGCAAGCAATGATGTGTATTTTATGCCCGATTTCGACGGCACCGCTGGCTACTATGACGCTGCCGACGCATGGTGGACTGCCTGGGGTGGTGTTGTCGATGGGCTCTTCAGCTGGGAATCCACTTGGCCAAACGTTGGTGCTACAAATGATGGAGATCTGACTCTTGATACGACCGTCTTGGCCGGTGCTGTGGCACACGGAAAGTCATACATGATCGGTAAGCAATGATCTTCCCCTATGAATATCTCTACGATACTTGGCTGGGTCAAAGTACCTCATGGGAGAGCGAGTCTCGTTCCCTTGAACCGGTCTGACAATAACATGCAGGTCTGAGTTTGCTCCAATACAAGGATGCGGTAAGAAACTAGAAGCTCCCAAGTCCGTCAGCTACTAAATGATAACAGTATAGTACGAATATATACCGACGTGGCGAACTAACTATTGCGAAACGTATGGAAAACATTCTTCAGATGAACCCGGCACCACTTTATGTTGAGATACAGACATGGGTAAAAGAACCTCATTCCACGCTCAAGGCAATTTAACTAACGAAGCATAGAATGACGGACCAGGTAATGCTTCCATCTTTGCTCTCGAATCACTTCAGCTTTCTGAAAATGACAAATCAAACCTGTCCCTTTTCCAATCTCCATTCGCCCACAATACTAACAAGCTTACTCAGAGGGTCACTACATCGGCAACCTTTGGACTGAAGCCAACAGCGATGCTCAGCCCGCAGTCTATGCCACCCAACGCGGCGCATCTCACACCGGCATCCAGCCCCTCCTCACACAATTCATCAGCGCCTTCAAGAACCTAAAAACCAGCTTCCCAGCTTCCACCAGCCCGGTCGGCGCTATCTGGTACAAAACCATCCTCCAGAGCACCACGTGCCCGGACAACAGCCTCGGCGGTTTCTACAGCGCGCCTAGCGGTGCATCCGTCGGCTCAGACACCATAAACTGGGCTGTCGTGCTGCCCACCAACGGCGCCAGCTATACCATACAATTCGTCAGCAACGGAGCCGTAGCGGGAAGCGTCGCTGGAAAAGCAGGATTCCAGTACGGGGTGGTGAATCTTTCGGCTAACCAGCAGTTTATGAAAATCGTGGATGCGGCTGGCACGGTGCAGTACTCGACGGGGCTGGGCAGGTGTGTGTCGGCGACGTGCTGGGATGATATCTATAACTATAATCCGCAGGTCTTGGGGCTGGAGCAGGGCGATCACTCGAGTGTGGGGTGCTGGCAGATGACGCAGCAGGCGCGTGCGGCGAATGGGGCTACGGATGGTCCGTTCTATCCTTCTGGGATTTGAGGGGTTGGAGGGAGTGCGGGGAGTGCGGGGGAAATATGTAGGTGGAATGGATTGGAATGACTGTTCAGAGTATAAGTTATGTGAGATGTATATACATACACGTTGAAGTAATGAAAATGTATATATATATACCTCCAAGAATCGACGAAAGACGTACATCTTCCATAATGTATCTTGAATAAACCTAAAGCCAAAAACCAGTGATAGGGGCGGCTGTTTGCTTTGCTTTGGAAGGTGAATATATTCAATGAGTGGATGATTACATGAGTTCGTGAGTTTGGAAGAGATGGACGATTGTTTGGTATGGATTGAGGGTTGGTGTTGGCAGTGATTAGCCCTTTGTCGGTTACGTGTTTTTGTTAGGGGGGGAGGGGGGCAAGACTTGAGGTATGTAATGCTTGTGGTGGTATGGTAGTAATAAAGTGGTGGCACTTGCTTTGGTGTTTTCCGAAGCCTTATAGGTAACTGTCAGAGCACACAATCATGTATTTTGTATGGATTCTTGGACTTTTTTAGAAAGTGTGTTTCTCGGTTGTAGCTTGCAGGTGCTTGGGAATTTGACGGGTTACAGCAACCATGTACATTTCTCGAGCCGCAGGCCTATCCGAAAAGATTGCCCTCCCACTCTCGCGGGGTGGGGTCTTCTACTCCTCCCACAAGAAAGATTCAACCCACAGTCAAGTAGATAATCCGTTTACTCTCGATTTCGTACTCGACGCATCTCAACCTTCCTGTCTACAGAACTTCCAAATCTACAAGACCTGATAGATGCGTGATATCTCCCCTCTCTTCCAGATCCGATGGCCACCGAGAGAGCGAAAGAGAGCGAGGAAAACGAGGAGAGTGAGGAGACTGAGGGCGAAGTTGAGATTCCAGGATATAGGGAAAATGCAATATGGCGCAATTATACCGATGGTTACATAACTTTTGATGACGAATCAAAGACGATGAATTGAATGATTGAAATAGCTAAAATTGGCCATTTTATTGAAATTGTCTCCACGTGGCATGCGTGTTTTGCTTGTGTACCTATGCATACACATCGCATAGCTTATAGAGGCCAGAGTATAATTAGTATTTGCTAACTCTAGGGATGATACAAGCAAACACTTGAGAAGTTGACGATCATTCATAGTCCCTACTGACTTCTTTCATTTCGTTGGTTTAGTTGGTAGGCTGGGCATTCATTGTCTTTGTATTAGTTGTAGCTCATTAGGGTATTGGCAACAATAGCCGGTCAGGTCCGTCCTCTAGGATACCACATTGAAGTCCTCTTACCACCCCCGGCCCCCGATTTGATACTATTGTCAAAACCAAAAGGCATATCACCTATATCCTTTCAATCTTTCAATAGCTTTCTGAGCTGCTCATACGTACTCCTACCTCTAGAATTAGTACCGCACAATGATAATTTGAGTGCCGCTGAAAATAAGATTGTCTATTGACATCATTGCAACGAATGAAATGTGAATTACTCCTTCCCCAAGAAAATTTTCCAGCACACAGCCATGGTGAATGTATCTTTCCTGCCTCCGCTAGCAAGAGCCTTCCCTCGATCTCCTGCACCTGCATCTGCACTTTCCCTTCCTCTTTCCTCTTCCTCTTCCACCTCAACCCAACAATCCACCCACCAACCTCCACGCACGACCTCATCACCACAACTATGCCGGCCCCAGTCTCCCAAGCAGACGAGGAGATGTTAGAACAGTACTTCAAGGGTATGAGAGAGTTGCCAGGCCGACCGGATTTCCCTGGAGTCCCGCGCGGTGAATACCCTCCAAAACTGATGGAGAATGAGATGAAGGAGTTGCTCAGGGATGCCATTCGACAAGAGAACAGAGTAGCTGCCAATGCTGCTCAACGCAAAGCTCTTGATGAAGCCGCTGTCACTCGCTTCTCGAAGGTTTGTAGCTGCTTGTCTGTTCCACACTCTTGCTCTTGTGCTGACACGTTCTTTCGCAGGACAAAGCTGATAAGGAGAGGGCTGTCAATGTTGCGAATGAAAAGCTTCATAGGGCTGAGAAGGAAAAGGCCGCGGCCGCCAAGGTTTTGAAGGATGCCGAGAAAGCACGAAAAGCTCAGAGCCAGGCCAAATTTCAAGCTGTAAGTTCCTGATATACTTCTAATCATTGAATCGAGATTCTGGGCTGACTAAATGTTCCACAGGAGACCAAGGCAAAGAAGGCAAAGAAGGACAATGCGAAGGCTGTAAGTCACATCTTTTGTCAAATTGCACAATCACATAGTATCAAAGTTCGTCTGCTGACAGTGATTTCCACAGGATACGAAGGCAAAGGACGAGCGCAAACAGGAGATGAAGGATGAGGAGGAGCACGCCGCGCTGGTCAAGACTCAGAAGGGGGTTTCAAGCCTCTCCATCGGTAGTCCCCCACAGACAAAGAAGGCAAAGAAGGCTGCCAAAGAGGCTGAGAAGCAAAAGCAGAACGAGAAGATGGGTGGAGAGTTGGGAGAGGACATCGGTGGCCTGAATGTCGACCAGTAGATTGTCCAGGTACATCACCGCCGAGTGACAAGGACAAAAGGCTGTTGATAAGAACGAGAAGTAAGAGAAAAAGGAGAATGAGAAGTTTGGTGTATAGTAAGGAAAGGACATTGCAGACTAGAACTTCGAGGAATAGATAGCCCACCATTGCCAATCCATACCGGAAGTCCCATTGGACACAATCTCCGCACCTAGGGAATATGAACCTGCAATTGATTTGTTGAATATTACGCCGTGCAAGTACCTAGTTAGGAAAGTGTCAGGATACGCATATCACAGAGATGATGGAAAGAGCTCCACGTTAGTATGAGAGGTAATAGTCAAGGTGTGTAAAGGACAGACATCACCACGCTTATGTAAGCAAGCACATGATCGCTTCGCTTAATAATTTTTCGCTAAACTCGACCTCGATATTTAAATTACCGGTGCAAAAGAAACGCCAAAACAACGCAATGATAATGGCAAAGATGTAAAGAGTAAGCAAAAAAGACCGACCAAACAACATATATATAACTTAAAACCTATATGTTTGAGACTCCCAATCGAAAAGCGCATGATAAAATTAAATAGGACAAGTGAGAGCCAAAAGGTTTGCACGGGTCGCGTGCTACATCCTAATATCATCTGCCAGTCTTCAGACACCAACGGCACAAGAAAGGGATTCACTCCTAACCATACCGCCCATGAGAGCCGTCTGACAGATGTATTGTTGAGATAATTACTTATTTTGGTATATGTACATTAAAAAATACAGAGACAAAATGCCCGAAGTGGGGTGGGCCCACAGTAGCTTTGGGGCCTTGGCGCCTTGGCGACATAAATCAGGTGCCCTTAGCCAGGTAGGTATTCTTTACACTACACACTCGGAGGGTACAGCTATGCTTGATATGTGCTGTTTTATTAGCACATCAAACATTTAGTGTGGTTGACTTCATTTTTTCAAAGGCCGGGTTCATGGATTTTGTAGTTGCCATTTTCTTGTTTGATCACATTACCTCAGGAGAATGGATCACGCTGTATGTATATCACAATCTAATTAAGCATAGAATGACCTTGATCGCTCATTGATATATTTAAGATTCCTAAACTATGCCTACGGGTATCTTCAGAACTATGTGCTAGAAACATGGCAGAGACAAACATTTATCTCACGACACGTGACTTATCCTCAATTCCAAGCTTTTATCTCGAGTTCGAAAATCCCAAATTCATCATCTTTCCTATATCTCTTATCATCCCTCAATAGCTTCGCCACAGCATCCGACGTATTTTGAGAACAGAGTCCGAGCGCCGTATATCCATATTGATTCCTGGCATGGACATCCACATTCTCTTCACCGAGCAACAACTTCACAACTTCGACCTGACCAAACTCCGCCGCATAATGTAAAGGGGCTTTCCCGCCCAGATCTATCGCATTGACATCGACTCTCGATTTGCGATCTTTCTTACCCGCCCGCCTGCCAGACTTCCTCGGGTATCCGAGTAGAAACCGCAGCAGCTCCAGATACCCACCAAGAGCTGCATGGTGAAGCGCGGTCCTGCCACCTCGATCTGGGATATCAAGATCATTTTCATTCGATATCGGAAGATCCAGGACTTCGTTATACCCGTTACGAGCAGCGAGCACCAGACCCATGATTCCCTCGTGGTTACGAGTCGTCTGCGCTGACCCATCCTCGGATATCTCTTGCAGGATATCCGTAAATCCATAGAAACATGCAATCAACGAAACATTGGGGCGTAGTGGCTGGGGGCCTTCGGAATGAGCGATCGTCTCCTGCCATCGTTGGTATATAGGCTCTGCGTCCAAGATGGCTTGGTCGTGTGCTGTGGCTGGCACAAAGATCATCGGTGCTGGGTCTATCACTGGTACGCTTGTGAGTTTTGCTTCATTCAGTAGAGCTATTTCCCAGAGTTTGTACTCTTGGCTTGAGCCATCGTCGTCCATGAAATCCCAGAAAAGCTTGTTTAGTTGCCTCGATTCATCCATCCTTGGACCTTTGGCGGCCTGGCAGTGTGTTGCCCAGTATATCGACGCATACCGTTGGAAGCGTTTGAACGCTTGCTGGGGCTTCAAAGTTGGCGCAGAGTCCATTTTGATATACTTATCGGCCAGACTGAAATAATCGTGGACGGTCGATACTTTTCTCTCTACTGCTGGCTTCAAAGCCGATGTTTCGGTGGATTCGTCATCCGTTTGTTCAATTGCCTCTGTGCTTTCAGTTTTGGTGATATTATTATGCCCCGGCTCCGGGTTCTGGCTCTCATATTCGCCCGATTCATCGTTGTCGTTGATTTTTATGGAAGGAATACGTTCATTTGCTCGATCTGCACTCTTATCGGGTTTCCGTTGATTGACTGCTTCCATGTATGCTCTGTCCGCTTCATCTTGAAGGGTGTCATCCTCTTGATTAGCTTCTCTTAGCATCGCCTCGGTGGCAAGTAAGGATCTTCTCGATTCCGAAATCCACACCGCATCTCCTGCTTCCACCTTCTGCTCATCCTGGCTGTCATCATCGAACTCCGATTCATCCTCAGGCTCGTCATTAGAGGATAGCTGGGACAGGTTCTTCCAGTACAGGATACACGTCAAAGCGACCTCTGCGTGAGCCTCTTCAGGAGAGAATATCTGACACCCTCCCACATTCTTGACCTCTAAATATTCCCTCACAGACAGATGGGCAAGTTGAACGATCCCTTTTGCATCGACATTGAAGAAATTACTGCAAGTATCAACGATCAAGCTTGTGGTAACTTTATCCTCGCCATCAACAGCCACAGCAGCACCCAATTCCCATATTTTTAGTGGTCTCGCGGCACACAAAACCCATTTGAGGGACTTCTCGGCCAGCCTTCTGCTGTGGCGGCCTTGGGAAGTGTTTCTTTCGTATATCTCATCATAAGTGTCTCGGAGTGCGTCAATAACTTCTTGTCCCGAACCAAGTTCGAGTTGAAGTAAACGCTCCTCGAAATCTCGCCGGTACCTGATGCGTCGCTCGGAGCTAATCAAGAGATCGAGCTGCAACTCGACCCATCGGAACCTATGATAATATCAGTATCTGAAAGTGGTGATTTGATGGCAGCACTTACATCCCCTGTGCTCGTTGAGTCAGGATTTCCACCATACGTTCCGCGAGCTCATCTGTAATGACCTTCACATTTCGCCGATCCTTGCGCTGCAGCTCTTTCCTTATGTATTCTTTGATGTCTTCGGAAGTCTTGCCAAAATCACACTGCAATGTGGTAATTTCTGGGAAAACTTCGAGAACATCAACGTGGAGACGACTTGTCAGGAAGAGCTGCAGGTTGGGATACCTCCTCCAGATCTCATAGAGTGACCTCAACAACTGCATCTCTTCCTCACACTCATCAAGACCGTCGATAACAATGGCTGTCCTTCCACGCTTAGCCATCAGGGTTACAAGAAGATCCTCGCACCTGAAAGTAGGGTCAATATTGCCTCATGGAGAAAAGCATGAAGTCTGGAGCCATGGTGTAATGTCTCGAAACTCCCGAGACATTTGAAGATACAATGTGCGAACCAGGAAAATAATGCTGGGACAAGTTACATACTCTGTTAATGACAATCGACTGCCCATGACATATCGCTTCGCATCCCTCTGATACCATTGCCGAATGACCGGATATACGTCTTCGCCATCAACGGTGCAAGACAACTGCGCAACAAGGCTTCGGAAGATGGCGGTCGTATCGTTCGATGATCCAGTTGAGCTCCTTGAACAGTAGTAGAAGGCTATGCTTCTGTCATCACCAGCTTTGACCAGCTCGTTGACCACAATAGACGCCAGGCTCGTCTTGCCCGTTCCAACTGAACCTTGGAGCCAGAACTGGCCCCGGTTAGATGCCTTCCAGGTCTTGAACCCCGGGTTTTCCAAGAACCACTGGCCGGCATCCCAGTGACGGGCTCCAAGTTTTGTTCTCACGCGCTCATGATCCTCCCCGACTTGGGCGTCCGAGATCCAAGATACAATCTGGGAAATTCCTTTTTGATTCGCATCCCATGCCTCTTGCATCGTAGCAAGCGCTTTACCGATATCATGTATTTCCTCACTTCTCTGCCGGATCTCGACCAGATCATTCCCAATTCCACTAAGATTGGAACCCAATGTAGCCAGTCCAGTCATTGATGTCAAAGCCACACATTCAGCGTCACTTTCTTTCACCTTTGATAGTAGCTCTGCCCATTCAACTGACTGGACTACATTTGACACTGTCCTTGCCATGGTAGGCTTATGAAAATGCAAAGCGGCTTCGACTTGAAAGCGTAGAATGCTAGAATAGACCTTGATGATACAAGCCTCAAATGCAACGCTACTCGCAGCTTTAGGATCCACCTGACAACTCTGGACATAGATATCCTCAATCGCAATATATTTTGCCACGAGAGATGAGATATCCTCGAGTCCATCCAAGGCTGCCTTGCGTTGAGTTGAATCGTTGAGAATGAGCTGAATAGTTCAGCTCCAATGTTTCAGCATACATCTGGTGAGTGAACGCTTACTGTGAGAATAGCACAGACGCCTGCCCAAGGAATGCCAGCATGAACCGGATCAATCTGTGCAATGGCCGTGCCCAGCTTTGAAAACGTCTGAATAAACTTGACAATCCGTTCCGTTTGCTCTCGAACAACAATAGACTTCTGGTCCCATTGAATACTCCACTGCTTTCGTTTCATGACATCCACCTGCCGCTGTACTGACGCTTGCATTTTCTTGGGGAAACTATCTCCGGGGTTTGCAGCTGGGGAACTCTCCTCTAGGATTGCTTCGTACTTTGTTACACGGTCCTTGGTCTTCTTGTCGTGCGAGAGCTGGGTGTAAGCTTTCTCCCAGAGGTCCGCGCTCTGCATGGAGGCTTTGGGATCAAGCAGACGGGGTACAGGCGGGGTTTTATTCTCGTCCCCTTTTCGGTATGGCGAGTTACTATTTCCAGCACTGCGGGAGGTATCAACAGGTGCAGCTAAGACTTGAGACCCAAAAGGTTTTGGGACTTTCATAGTCTCGACTGCTGGCATTAGTATACTGTTAGAAACATCTCCTGGCCGCTCCCTAGAATCGACCGCTGCCTTATCCTGTTCACCTTGAAGGTTTGAATCATTTTCGGCAACTGGCACTTGTGACGATGGCTCGGTATGGCCTTTGTCGTCACCCGAGTCTGCTTGAAAAGGGGTAGCTTTTGGGATAGTCTTGCGGGACGAGTCGTCCCCAAGTCCAAGGCCTTGGCGTTGGCCTCGTGCTTTATGCTGGTCATTTTGGGAATCTGTCTGGGCTACCTGAGACGAACTTTCACGACCGAGCACTTTCGAGAGCCATTTGGCTCTACGGCGAGGCTTCTGCTGTTCCATGATCTGCTCAATGTTCATGATGACAAAACCTCGCTAGACGAAAGTTGGAGCAGGCAGGCGGGGTTGATTAGTAATCGAATATACGTAAATCTACTCAATGCCTGTGCTTCCACTTCCCAGAACTCAAATTCCAAGAAGATATAGTAAGGAGATATAGCTCAAAGAAGTAACGGAGTTAGCATGATAAGCAAGCTGGAGCGGCACGAGGTAGATGACCGCAAGTTATGTAGAGAAGCTTGAACTTGCAAGAAGCAAGTAGAATCATATAAGCAGCAGAGGAATGGTATTCGTTATCATCATAGCAAAGGTATGGTATCTCTTCGAACATCATGACACAGGCATTAGAAGTCCCACAATAGCCCTCACAGCCCCTGATGGCCCCTGTTCCTTCACCATCCTATCAAAAGTCTCCGGCACCCTGTCCAAAACCTTCCTGTCGTCGGCTTTTTGCCCTGTGCATCGATTATCAGTAAAAAGACTCACCATCTACTTGAGATATGCAGGAGGGGAAGTAGGCCACTTACAGTTCTTCGGAACCCTCGCACCAGCAGAAATAGAATTCTCCGCCTCACCCGTCCAATCAAATCCAATGCTCCACTCAACCCTCAATTCTACCTCCTCGCCCACAATCTCCATGCTGGTGCGTCCCATATGAGGCAGTAATTGCCTGCGTGTCCATTTCTGCTTTTTAAGCTCCTCTCCTTCCTCTTGCTCAGACTCTCCATCACCTGCAATTGCAGAACCTAGCCTTTGGCGCTTCTTGCTTTTCGTGCTTCTCTGTAGAGCCTTTTCTCTACCTTCAGGAGTAGTGAAGTCAACCTCTATAGCGCACCAGAATGAAGCTCGTTTTATGGCCAATTCCACCCAGCGGCCCATTGCCCAGCATATCACATTGATGTCCTTTCCCAGTGTTCCATTTCCAGCTGCTCGATCTCTTACGAAGGCGCCGAGTTCTTTCTCGGATGAGGCGTCAAGACTTGGAATATCGATATCTGTGATTGATAGCGTGGAAGAGTTGACCGACATTGTGAGCCGGGAAGCAAAGAGCCCGGTGGGATGCGAGGCATGTATAGAATGCTTTTGGAGAATAGGCTGCTCTGGTACATCTGATGATGATTCTTGGTATGTTTGTTCGGGGGGCAGAAGCACGATAGTCGAAGTGTATTGGAGGGGGCTGAAAGCTTGAAGATAGGGCAGGGGATCGTCCAATGCGATGGGTAGATGAGAAGGCAGAGGCTTTTCAAGATCCGACGAGGCAACAGGCTGTGTCCTACGCCGTGATGAGAACGGCAAGAATGAACCGATGGACTTGAAAATACTGGTTGGTTTTGGCGCGGTTTTTGAAGGTTGCTCTGTTGACCTCCTCAAAAGAGCTATAAGCTCTTCAGGATTCGGCGCCAACGTGGTACGGCGTTTCCCAGATTCGTGGTGTAGGCGTAGTCGCTCATTTTCTTGATTCGCGAGAGCTACATCTGCTTGTAACTGCTGTAATTCTTTGAGGAGTTGATCTCGAGCTTCCTTCTTGGATGCATAAGGGTCTTCGGGAACCAAGAATCTTGCGGATTTTCGACGCTTGGGTTTCTCTGGTTCAAGTTTCGCTTCAGGTTCAAGCTCGGTCGCTGGCTCCTTTTCTTTGGGCTTCTTTTTCTCCTGCGCTGGCTCTGGTTCCTTTGATGGTTCTGAAGGAGGCGGATCTCTAGGCTTCAGGGGCGAAGACTTCAACTTCTGTCCCAACGACTTGCTCTTTCTTGCCCTCTTGCTAGGAGTGTCATGTATACCCGTAGGAGGAGTAGTAACAACGGGGTCTGGAATCCCTCGTTGAGTTGGGGTGGGCGGTAGTTCTGGTTCTTCTGATTCTGCTCGATGAGAATTCCTCGCTTGATTGATTTCCTTTACTGATAATATTATCTCTTCTGGCTCTGCCCAACGAGATCCACTGGATTGCTTGACCTCCTTTGCTGGTAAGTCTACCTCTGGCTCGTCTGGCTCTGATCCATAATGGTTCATCGAGTCATTGACTTCATCTGCAGGTAATTCAGCTTCTTTTGGCTCTGATAGATGACGCCGATTTGATCGAGTGGATTTCGCTGTCAATATTTCCAGTTCTTCTGGTGCTGGCATCCTGGACTGCGTGGCCTCCTTTGCTGAATCTTCTGGGAGTAGCCAACTCGATCCGCTAGATTCCGTAACATCCGCTACAGACAATCGCGTTTCTACTAGTTCTGGTTGATGGGGCGTTCTAGATTGAGCAACATCATTTGCTAAAGACGACGGTTGTAGAGGCGGTTCACCTGGTGACACTGCTGCACCCTCTTGTTGTTGCTGGACGCCGTCCAAATCACTCGATCCCATCCATCTTTTGAAGTTGTTGTTGCGAGCAAGTTCTGTAACTTGAGAAGTGCGCTGTCTTGGAGCTGGGGATGGTTCCTTTGCTTCTTGAGCCTTTTCTAGCGCTACAACTTTTTCAGCATGAATTTTCGAAAGCATAGATTGCTCCTCTGGTTTCTGAACGTCGTTGAAAGTTATGGGTCTTGCGGCATGAAACAGAGTTGGTTTAGTAGGTGCCGTTGACACTTCTGCAATGGCTTCCTCGAATGATCCCAGAGGTTGTGATGATATTGGTGATCTTCTTAAACCCTTCTTCTTGAAGGGATCATGAATATTCTGAACGCTATCCTGTAATTCTGTCTCGACTTGCGATGATACTGGTGACCTCCTTAATCCTCTATTACCAAACGGGTCGTTATTATCTTGCAGGTCGCCATAGCCTGGAACTACTGGAGCTGACTGTTCGGGCTGTTTGGATGGGGATCGCGACATCCTCCTCGGTTTTGCAGAAAGTATTCCTCCAACAGACAGTCGGCGCGCTCTAGGCGTTGTATTTCCCTGAGTAGCTGGCACATAGCTTCCCTGAATCGTAGCATCCGATTGTGTCCCTCCTCCGGTTACCCCAGGCTGACTCTCTACCGTTTTCTGCACCTCTCCCAATGCTTTCGCGAAGACATCATCTAGCTTCTTCCCTGTGCTCTGCGCACCAGGTCCAGAAGAGGACGGTCGATTTAACAATTGCGGATTATGCCTCGCGATACTCGCTTTCGTCGGGGAGGCGAAAGACGGCCGTCTTTCAGAAAGAGCCTTCGCCGCGGAAACGGGTATACGACTTGGAGTTTCGGGCGCGTCGCCAGGGACGGATGCTGTTGGCGACACTTTGCGCCGTTTCGGGGGTGGCGTGCGTTGCATCGTTTCTGTGAGTTCCTATTCCTGTTCCATACTACTTCGAGAACGTGCACTTCGCGGCGCTGTTTGGTGATGAAAAGAGGGATTGCATTGCATTGGTTTTGGTTGTAGAAAGACGCGTGCTATAGGAAGACGCGCCGAGAGGAGCCGCGCCAAGATTTCAGCCATCGTTGAGACCAAGCTTCACCACAAATGATAGCTACAAAGTTTGGTCAATTGAAGCCAATTGACAACCAGAAAACAAGACAAATATCCATGTACAGATCTTGACGTTTAATTTCTGTTGATACGTCCCTGCTGATTTCAGTGATCACGATACTCTGCTGCTGCTGATAAACAATGACGTCCAATGTGGGAGTGGCCGGCGATCTTTCTTTAAGAATCGCAAACAAATTTCCTCCATCTCTCTAAGATAGCCACGATTCTGCTACCTTCCAATGCTTCACCCATAACGCAATTCAAACCTCTATAGTTAGAGATCCTACAGCTACAACAATACCATGGAAACAAGATTCCTCCTCCGCGCAACCCAGCGCCTCAGAGCACCCTTATCTGTCCGTCACCAACTCCGATACTCCTCAAACAAATCCTCAACACAACAAGCAAACCCCATAGGCGACTATTACGCCTCTCTCCTCGAATCCCCTACCCCAATAGCAGATCCAAAACCACCTACCACCGCACCCTCCACAACACCCTCATTTTCGGGCCGAGAAAAAGAATCAACCGAAGACCCCGGGCCCGCAATCCTCTTCTCCTCCCGACTCTCTTCGCCCCTAGAACGCAGATCCGAGATTCAAAAGAAGAGTGTCTTGATAGCAGGCGTCTGGGTTCCTCCACGACCGGATGAACCAGATAACTGCTGCATGAGTGGCTGCGTGAACTGCGTATGGGATCGGTATCGAGACGAGCTGGAAGAATGGGCTGCTGCGCGGAAAGAAGCGCAAATCGCACTTCAAAAAGAGAAGGGCTTGGAGAAAGAGAAGAAGAGGAGGAGACAGAGAGTGAGTGGGACGGGGCTGATGTTAGGGGAAGGGGAGAAAGGGGCTCAGCATACGATGGTTAGTATGGATGATGATGGGGGCGGGAGTGAGAGTAATTGGGGAACGGGATTGGATACGGATTTTACGGGCGAGGAGCTTTTCAAGGGCTTGCCGGTGGGGATCAGGGAGTTTATGAAGCAGGAGAAGAAGTTGAAGGAGAAGCATGCTAGGGAGCGGACGAAGGGTTGACGTTGGATGGTATATGCACCGTTGAATTATATTCCGGGCTCTTGCTTTTTGTTATGACCATAGATCAGAGGAGCTTCGCAGCTCGTAAAACGACCTGCCATTTCCCTTGCGCCGGCTCCCATACATGATCCTACAAAGTACGCGGAGAATTTAGTCAACATCCACACCCTTAGTCCTCAAATCAGCCCGCGCCAAATCGATCTCCTTCATGAGTTCTGCGTGTGCCTTGGGGACGTCGTTGAATGTGAAGACGCCGAAGCCGAGTTTGAAGAGGAGGTAAGCTCCGAAGGTGACGAGGGCCCAGAATGGCAGCTGGGTAGATAGTGTTAGCCAAATTGATCCAGTAAAACATATGATGCGGAATCTGCGATTTGGAATCTTTCAAGGCCCAGAAGAGGGCATCGAGGGGTAGACGTACAACAGGTATTATCTGAGTCGAAATAAGTTCCGGCAGAGGAATGAGTTGCAGATAGAGCGCCAGGTACAGCTGTTCCTTCATTAGTTTCCATCTTTAAGTGCTCAACCACTCAATCAGGGGCGCATACCGAAGTGACCAAAAGTCCAATGGAGATGGTTTGCTGTGCCCGAGTCATGATCGCGGCGTTGATATTGAGTCTTTTATTGTACAACGGATCCGTAGTTTTGACAGCGACGTTGTTTAAGGAGCGTGGTTCGTAAGGAGGTGAAGTGGTTAAGGACAGCTGGGTCGCGAAGCTGGAAATTTTGGCTCGTGAGTACGGTCACGTGTGGACAGAAACTGGTCGGATTTTGAGCTGGTGAGTTTTTGATGGTAGGAACTTTGCTAGAATACTAGTTGTTGTTCTGGACCTCAAGGTAAGGATTTAGTAATAACCATGTCAAGAGGTTTGAGATCGATCAACTACGCAGGGTTGGAGTATTTAGGGCACGAAGTGATTTCATAGGGCTTCATTCTTCAAGTAGGCAATTCAAAGATAGTACTCATTGAGTGTAATGAGTTTGGGTCGTTGATATACATTTTCTCCTTGCTTTTATCACTGTTGATGTTCTAATATAGATTGGAACTGAAGGGTATAAACTTAATTCAGACCATGAACGAGCCCGAAGAAAGGTCCTTCAAGAACTACCTACCTACTACCAACCACAACACTTCATCAAGATCCCCAGGAAGTTTTGCACACTGCTCTGCCCATAGAGCGGGCTATTCAACTTTTACAATCAGGTTCACACATTGTAGAAGGAATAGCCTTATAACGTGTATACATCACAGTTAAACCCTGAAGCACTCGCAGCTTGCGAGGAAGGGATAGGAATATCAGATGCTGGAGCTAAACGTTCACGAGGAAAAGAATGGCAGTGGACAAAGAAAGCAAAGTGCCGTTGGACTATTTACTTTGTGTAACTCCAATGAGCTGTCAAACTTTGACGGGCATTTATTATTGGGTAAAGGCGAAGACTATCATTAGAAGTTAACATACCGACGACGGTGTATGCCACAGCTCTGGTCTGCTAGGCAGGAGTAAGGTGCGTGGAGGTAGACTGTGCTACATTGGGCTCTAGACAGATATCATACCAGTGTTTTTGTTATTAGTGATGCGGAATGTGTCGACGCAAGTAGCGATGAGGACACATCTCGGAATAGCTTCATGGAATGACTGGGGCTTCGAGCAGAAGACATCGCATGGGCAGAATACATACACCCAATTATCTGAAAGCGAACACTCTTCTTCATACCATCGCATGAAGCGACCAGTACAATGAAAAGATGGTAACGGACAAGCCGTAGGATGCAATCAAAAATTCCCCCGAAGAGTTGCCCGAAGACAGCTCAACGATTCGCAACGCCCCGATGTGCAATGGAGGTTTTGTATCGTAGCTTCCTAATTCATGATCTAGGAAAAGCTTCAAGAAGGTAAGTATGAAGAGGAAAGGAAATGGTGGAGGGCGGGCGCAAGTACTTATACTTGCAGAAGGGCGTCGCTGGATGTGTCAGCACAATGTTCTTTGAGCAAACTGCCAGCTGCAGCCAGCCAATGAAAAGCGACGAAGAATTTCAAGGCAGACATCACGTGGACAGACCATTCTGAACTTTCCTAAGCTAAGCGAGACCGCACACCAGATTTTCGCGAGAAGTTCCAAAGATCTTAATCACGACGACGACAAAACCGATCGCATCCTCGACAAAATGGCGATCAAGCACAACCAGCAGATCCCGCACAACCGTATGCTCTAATCCCTACTCAGCGGTGTAAGCAGCTACTGACAGGAAGCAGATTTCCGCAAGGATTGGCAGCGACGAGTCCGCGTTCACTTCGACCAGGTAAATCTATACAGACAGTACCAGCAATCGCGGAGGAGACTCTAACACAAGATACAGCCCGGTCGCAAGCTTAGACGCCGCAATGCCCGTCTCTCAAAGGCAGCAGCTGTCGCACCCCGCCCAGTCGACAAATTGAGACCCATCGTCCGATGCCCAACAATCAAGTACAACCGTCGGGTACGAGCTGGACGTGGTTTCACCCTGACTGAGTTGAAGGTAGGAGTGGCAGGATATCTGGAAACAACTGGTTTCTGACACTACATAGGAAGCTGGTATCCCCCGCAAGCTTGCGCCCACAATCGGTATCTCCGTCGACCCCCGCCGCCAAAACCTCTCCACCGAATCCCTCGCCGTCAACGTCGACCGTCTAAAGGCCTACAGAGCTCGTCTCATCCTCTTCCCCCGCAAGTTGGGCAAGCACAAGTCGGTGATGCATCCAAGGAGGAAGTTGCTGATGTCAAGAACACTGTTACCAGCGTCAAGGCTGCTCTTCCAATCGCCAACACCGAGTCAGCATTCAGCGAGATTAAGAAGGGTGACATGCCATCGGCAATTGAGGGTGGTGCTTACAGGAAGTTGAGAGACACCAGAAGCGAAGCGAGGAACGCCGGCAAGCGTGAGAAGCGGGCGAGGGAGAAGGCTGATGAGGCTGCTGCTGCTAAGAAATAAACGGGCGTAGTCTGAAAATGGGTCTTTGATTTCTGCGCCGGTTGCTCTGGAAGGATGGATGATACATGCATTGGCAACTTTAGAGGATTGCTTAAGTGTACTTTCATGAATGCAAGCGACATTGCACAACTTGTTTGTCTCTTAAGGTGTACCTGTGCTCTAAGTGTGAGCCCCTGCGTGTTTTCATTTTCAGCAGGGGTGGTCACGCGCCAGTTCTACTCTAATATGTCTCTTTGGCGCTATATCGTGGAAGGAAATGTGACATTTGAGGCCAAGACCTATCAAACAGTAGCATACTAAGCATGTCATATAGCTGTCCTACGCACACTTTCCCCCGTTCTTGTTGTGGGATATTGTTAGGCACTCGACTGTGAATTGAAGGCTGATGACTCTTTAGCTGTCTCGACCAAGCGAACTTGTATTTTGACTCAAATCTCGGCACAAACAGAAACAGAAACCACACACTTCAACCTCCACCCAGCTCTGTCAACTGAAGCATATAACAACACCGTATACTTCTCCAACTTCAAGAACCAAAGTAGAAGGCAAAGCAAAACAACCACCACCAAGTCACGAGGTAATCACGAGGCAATCATGGACAATTCATCCTCCTCAAGCCAGCCCTCCAGCGCGAACACCCAACAGCCTCCTTTTAAAGCTCAACCTCCTTCAACGCTGCAACCTCCTCCCAAAGCTCAACCTCCTTCCAAGACCCAACCTCCGTCCAAGGCCCAACCTCCTTCCAAGCCTAAACCACCATCATGCCCCAGATGCAGCGCTGCAAGCTACACGGGACAGTGCTACTCATGTAACTACAACACGGGCGTTGGTCTCCGGTATGAGTCTTGATTTGCACCGATCTATGCTATCTGAAGGGCTGGTCTCTTCAAGGACTCACCGGCAGCTCACTCTCTGCCATGCTTACAAAGAGGGCACAGACGCTGTCTGTGAGCTGTGTCATGCCTTTCAATATTTAGTCGTTTCTTTCATTAATTCAAGACTGTCTCGTCCAAGACTTTGGTCGAAACGATGCTGTGGATCTCGCAGCAATTGCGGCAGAGACAGGCCGGGATAAAACAGTTCGTTGCTCAAGGTTGCAATCAGTCTTCTATTCTTCGATTATCTCTACCGTTTACGTACGAACTACCTTGCGTTCTCAATTGCATACATACAACATCAATGGAATAGGGGTTATATTCCATTGATACAGCAACGGTGGCGGTATCCAGTTTCTCCGCCTGACCTCTCAAATCCGCCAATTTGCTCGAATTCGCTCCTCCGTCTTCTACATCGAAAGCTAGCATTTCATTGGAGTCTCTCTTATGATTCGCACAGCATCAGAAAGGTACCTTATCTCATTCATCCACTGTTTAATATTCTGAAACTTATGCTTCACAGAAAGGATGTTACCAAACTGCACATATAGTTCACGATGCTTATTTCCTCTTTTTCCAGAAACAGCTAGCTCTTTGCCAATCGTCAAAGCATAAACACTTCAGCTCTCGTGTAATTTTCGGATATTCCTCATCAAGAACTTCATGGCGCAACGAACACGATGTCAGTTTGCCCGAGCTGTGGAGCCGAAGGTTCAGCGAAAAGTGAAATAACTACGGATACGATATCATCCTCCATGCCACACGGGTTGCCGATTATTACAACTACTCTTATACGTCTTTTATGCATAGAATGCCGCGATGGGTTGTGGCAGAAGTAACCCCGACGATTCCGAACATGGGGATGTGAAATCGTATCATGAGTAGCTCTTTCCCCGAGTGTGAACCCCAAATCTCCATGATATTATCACTGGCGCTTATGTTCCACCTTATCAGCAAACATTTCCTCGCACTTTCCGCTTCATCACCATCCCTCTGCGTTGTCATTCAAAATCAATCAACATCAAAGCATTAAAGCACACCAACCAACATCAACTCATCCACCTGTTCACTTTTATCATGGCAACCTGCTCCGCCTGCAAAGCTCCCAACTTCTACATCACCTGCAAGAACTGCGGCTACGACATAACATATTCAGCAAGCGAATTACAGCCACATCCTCCGCGAAAACCGAAACCTCCGGTACGGGCAGGCTCGGCACCATCCATCGGATGCTTCAGCGTACTAAAGCGCAGGTTTTCTAGGGTTCGTCATTCAGGAGTCATATAGGCGTTGCGTAATGGGTCAGGGGGGACGCGAGCGATTTCTCTTTCTCAGCATTGCTTTTAGCCTTCTTCGTCGGACTCTTCTCCCAACGATGAAACAAACACCGTACTCTGTCATCGACGCAACATGATTTCGGTTTCGGTTTCGTTACTTAATAAAGTAGCAAAGTAGTTGCGACTTCTGGGTATGCTGGTACTTGTGGTCATCACAGCTTTGTCTCAAGGTCCTGGCGAATAGATCCTCCGTTCGTGGCGCTGATATTGGGTCACGGGGGTTTCGGCCAATTGTGTGTATTTCTTTTCTTTTCCTCCATTCACTAGCTTTCGGAATGGCGCTTCCAGGTTCGGTGGCTACGTTCTGAGGGATAATTCAAGCTGGTCTATTTTCATACCTAGTGCTTTCAAAATGGTATGTGTACCTATCCTCCTGCTTCAAACATGCTGTGCAAATCCAGCTCTTGCGGCTGCGCCATTAAGCAGCTGACCAAAGCTGAACTTGGCGAAGCGAACAGTCTCCGAGGCTCATGATGTGTCTCCATTCAGGTACCCTTGCTTTGATCGCTTCACTTTTCTTGCATACTAAACTCCACCTATACACGGCCCACTGTCATCCTCTGTTAATAACCACTCCTCTTCCCTTTCTAGCGAGTGCGTGCACTCACCAAATCAGAATTTCACCTTGGAGCTCTGCAACAAGTTATACCCCGTAAATGACAGCCCTCCCTTACCACTCAAACTCACCAAGTATCAAACAGTACCCCATAAACCACGCTGACTTCGCTACCTTGACTCTTCAGATATGTAGAAAAACCACGCATCTTTCTCACTAGTATTTCCTTTTTAGTATCATGATTTCTAAACAGCATCTTATTTCATATAGCACAGAATCCAGGCAATATGTAGGTCATTCCTATCTGGACCCATCCATTTCGTAGCCCCCCCCCCAAAAGCATACCTCGCCAGGCTTCGTGCGCCATCTCCACGCAGTCATAGGCCCAGTCATCGACCCAGTAGTGTCATCGAAGCGTCACTTGACTAGCAAATCCTCAGCAACCGGAAGTATGCCAAACAAACGCCTGAAAAGGTGCTGGTCTTGGCATGCCTCTTGTGCGTGGTTGAGAAGATACAGGCCCCGAGAATATTAAGACAGAACACGACGACCTTAGCAAGAAACGCATTAATGCGACGAAGAGTTTGAAAGATGAGATCAAGAACGCGTATAGGAGGGATTACTTCTTTCGCGTCTACAACGAAATGATGAAGATGCAACTGCAGAGACGTCTGAATATGGAGGCTGTGGTAAGGATGAGGTCGAGACTCTGGTTGAGCATCAGCTCGAAGAACGGATGCAGCTCCAGCGGATCATCTGCGATTTCTCCAAGGGCTTGAGCCCCGAAGCCGTCGTTGCTTGAAAGGTGTCTGCCATTGATCTCATGGTCGGGCTCGCCTCTCGTCAAGAGCTCCAGACTTGCCAGCCGCGGTAGGCTCCAGCCTCCAATGCTCCTCAAGGATGAGTCCCCTGTTCCCGCTCCCGCACTCGAGCCCTCCCCACCGCCGAGTAAGGTTCCCATCGTCTGCGAAAAGACCCAGTGCATATTCTGCATTGGCAACGAGTGGCTGTCATACGGGCAACGGACGCGCAAATTTCGGCGCGTCTCACACATGATAGACCATGTTGAAAACCTGCACTTGCGCGGGAAATCCGCAGATGAGAGGCAAATCTGCCTTCGCCTATCCTGATTTGCGAGGAGCAAACTTCACAACCCCGAGTACTCGATTATTACTCAAAAGTTCGTCCTTCCTAACCTCTTCCTCGGTCTGTTCCTTACAGTGGGCATAGAAGCCAAGAAATTCTTCAACACTATCGTAGACATCGCTCTGCCAACCATCGTCATGGAGCCCATACCTCCACTTCCGCTCTTCATCGTCCTCGCGACGGCAATAAAGGGCGTAAGAGCCGGCCCACTCGGCATCTTGCGGACCGTCGCCAATCCCGAACGCAAGAGCAATCTTCCAGTCCTCCCAGAGGCCCATCAAAGGACAGTCTCCTTCCCCCCCCTCGCTGTCCCGGTTAGGCACAAAGATATATTCTGTCATGACTTTCATCCCGAGTTCTTCAATGGAAGATATGAAATTGGTTTGCTGGTGCTGGCGATAGCAAGGGAGTCCAGGACCAGTGACGGCGCTGACAAGTGTACAAAGATACTCCAAGTCCGGCGGAGGAAATTCCGCAACCTCAACGCTCTCTGGTATATTGGCGCGGAGGCCAACAAAGTATTCTTGTCGTTCATTTAGATTGACTGGTAGGTTTGAAACTCCGTCCAAGTCATAGTGGCTGATAACATCGGCGCGCACATCGTCGTTGAGTAGGTCTCGTGGCGACGTGATGTTTTTGGGAATAGAACGGATGTAGTGATCTTTAAGCTCTTTGATGCGTAGTCTGTCGGCGATTTCTTGAGGACAGTTCGGTGGGACTGCTTGCGCTTCTACGCCTTCTATCACGAGGCGCATCAAGAGGAAGTTGTGCTGTAATACGGTTTCGCGATACTGTTGCAATGCTGTTGCAATTTTGGTGCGTCGCTCGGCGTCCATCTTGTTAAGGTTTCCTGCTTGTTTCGTGATGCATGTAATGATTGCTCAGGAGCAGGTTCTAGGTATTTGATATACTCGAGTAGAAGTTGAGAGGGTGGCCTAGGGATAAATACTTAGCTAGTTGGATTAAACGCCGCTTTCTCTTGCTAGCGTCTAATCCGAGGTTTAAATGCGACTTCAGGAATAGTCTAATAAGCCACGGTAGAAAGAAATACCTCGTGCCATTCTATACCCAAACTCTGATAACATATCAAGAAAGACAAAAAAAGAAATTTGTCTGGAAATATATTAAACTTTCGTGCCCCCCTGCCTTCTTCAACCCTCACGCCTGCCTAGCTTGAGGCGCCGCTGAGGATTAAGAAAGAAAAAAAGAAAAAAAGAAAAAAAACGAAGAATTATGGCGACACCTGTGTGATTCGAACACACGCTCCCGAGGGAAATGCCTGACAACTATGCTTACGCAATAGCAGGGCATCGCGTTAACCACTCCGCCAAAGTGCCAATTGGTTATTTGTGACACTTTTGGCTTATTTGATTAGATTGTACACATTACAAATCTTGATCGCACTAGAGCCGGCTGGTTAGTCATCAATGCTTAGACCTGACACCCCACCTCGAGCCCACCCATCCGGCCCTCCCTCTCCGTAGCCATCACAGAATAGAACGTCTGTCACATACCTGCACGAACCCATCACGAAATCTAGTCTCCGGGCAGCTCGAACACCTGATCCGCGTGATCGGATTATTACCAAAAATCAGCCGCAATTAGATCTTTTCTTGTCTCAAGAACCCGGCAGTCTCTTTACCCGAGAAAGGTCTGCGTTGCCCAGGTATTGCAGAGAATGCAGGCTTTGATCTTCTTTAAAAAAAATGCACATCAAGCCTTCAGAGTTACGGGAGGTTCAGCCTTTACTAGCTGACATTTCCATTGTTTTACTGACTGGCAAGAGCTAAAAGGACAACAAAGCATTGGAGTCCCTTTTTGGCACCCTCTTAGTCTTCTGGGTGTCTATTTTCGGCTCTTATTATGGCGCTGTCTATCTTTGGCTAAGAGCAGGTCTCAATGGGGCTATTCAAAGGTATAACACCAGCCTCTGAAACGGTGTAGTTGGTCGGACTTTATACCTGTTCAGAGCTGCACTATCTCTTGACATTTATACATGACGGGAGTGTGAGATGCACCGCTGAGGTGACATGATAGAAGTACAGTATGCCGGCGCACTTCAGAGCTCTGGCAAGAGCCTTTGATGAGTGATGCAGGAGACCGAGAACGGACGCCGATGGCCAATTCATGAATCCCGGCGCTTCAGGGACCGAGGAGTTGTCCCTCTGGTGCCTTGTTTGAAAGATGGGGGCAAAGTCTAGGGAATCTCCTCTACAGTATTTCTGTAGAGGGGCTCTTGACTGACTTGACTGACGGAGATCTGAAATAGGAGATGCAGCAGCGCATGGTGGCTGCGAAAATCAGTATTCTTTGGGGGAGGTTATGCCACGAGCTTGCGGTGTGGTTTTGAGCCGAGTCTGAGCGAGAGAGGGAGTCGTGCCAGTCATGTAGAGGTCATTGTAACCTAACACATCACAAAAGCCTGGAAATTTCGCTGTTTGCGCAATCTGGATCGGTCGGAAAAATCGGTAGACATACAGCCCGCTATACCCGAAAAAATGAACTGAGGAACGGTGGCACACCGCCTGACTTCAGGACAACAAGCATCCTTTTACCTTCATCAGTGGCTATCTTTCGATATACGGAGAACATTTACTCAAGTACCGACATTTGAGCACCAAACACTAAGGCGGCTCTGGCGGAACGGAGTATTCAGTGATGTTGCCCGCTCGGTCAGGGGTACAGTGTCTCGATAGAATGCATCTGATCCGAAGATGTGGGCCAGACATGTTACGCATCACCTTGCATGATGGCAGTGGAAGCATGGCGTGGTCCACGAGCACCGCCATGGCATCTACGGACCATCATTCTGGAAAGACTGATTGTTGCCATGGAACATCTATAAAGATGTCGATGAATCTTCCTTTATGGAGAATGAATAGCATCTGAAGTAGCCCAACAATCTTTCACATTTATCACAGCAACAGCAACATCAGCAATCTCCGACTATATACAATCCTACAACATGGCTCCAAGACTTAGCATGGTTCCGACCAAAATGCCTCTTCTCGGCAAGGTCACTCTCGAGGAGGCTTTCCAGCCGCCCTTCAACATGGAGGCAGCCACTGGGACCAACATCGACATGTACGTCTACAAAGAGCGCGCGGCCGAATACCTATCGGGCATTGTAAACATCAAAGACCGCGTCATGGAAGCCCGCGCAACAGGCGTTGGCTACACAGTCTGCTCTCTTACTGTGCCTGGCGTTCAGGGCGAAACAGATCCCGCCGCCGCCGAAGCTTTTGCTACCCGCTCCAACAACTGGATTGCCGATCAGATTAAAGCCTATCCTACCGAACTGGGTGCTTTCGGAGCCGTCTCCATGCACAACCCCAAGCAGGCCGCGGTTGAAATGACTCGATGCATCAAGGAGCTGGGCTTTTGTGGCATCATGGTCAACAACTGGCAGCAAGCTGTCACGGCTACCGGTGAGCGCACGCTTCTCCTCTACGACAGCCCCGAGTACGATGTGTTCTGGTCCACGCTCGAGCAGCTCGATGTCCCGCTCTACCTCCACCCTTCGGCCCCTGAAGCTCAGATATTTGACCTTCTGTACAAAGACCATCCCTACCTTATTGGCCCACCCTCATCCTTCGCCATAGACGTCTCAACTCACGTCATCTGCCTCATCACTAATGGAGTCTTCGACCGCCATCCAAAAGCCCAACTCATCGTCGGCCACATGGGCGAACGTATGCCCTTTGACTTCGACCGCACGCACCGCTGGCTGGAGCAGGTTGAGAAACCCCGTGGCATGGTCGCCAAGAAGACTCTGTACCAGTACTTCCAGGAAAATATCTGGCTCACCACTTCTGGACAATTCTCGACGCCGGTTATGAATTTCTGTGTCAATTTGGTTGGGGCAGATCGCATTTTGTTCTCGGTGGATTATCCGTATGAGTGTTATCAGGATGCGGCGACTTGGTTCGATAACATGGATTTGAATACTAGGGACAAGCTGAAGATTGGGAGGGAGAATGCAAAGAGGCTTCTTAAGCTTGGGAAGTACAAAGACTGCGATGCGCCATACCACCAGTAGGGTATCGCATAGTAGTTTAACCAGTAGAGAATTGAATGAAAGAAAACGCTAGTCTTAGAAACGTATCCAAAAATTTGAGCCCCCGTCATATTGACTTTAACATCTAATGGCCATTATAGCTAATTCTCGTCCATAACTTGCCTTACTTACAGCCAGGATACCATGTGTTGCGGAGACGACTTCTAAAACAGCGTACGGCCTTGACTTAGAAGTTATGTAGTGTTTAAGCGTCTTGACAGCAGTGTTCTGGGAGTGCTAGCGCCCCCATCCCCCACATATACTAAGCTAGCTCCCGCTCTTAGCGAGCCCCTTTTACCACCCCACCACACCAACAAAGAAGGAACAGAGTACTACCCACAGCCTAAAGCTAAAACACAAATAAGGAGAGAAGTTAAATAGCGGCAGCAGACTTATTGTGCTACTAGAGATCTTATTACATTCAGAAGTTCTATATTTATTTACTACTAGTGCGAAGGGGGTAACATTTTTCAGGTTTCGGATAGAGGTTGTGGTATAGTATGAAAGTAGAATATCCTAGATAACGTGAAAGATGTCAAAGTACTAGACTGCCAGCCCAGGTTCCGATGCTCTGTTCTCCATCTCAATAGATGTCTCTCTCCCCTTTCCTATATATACCCTTGTTTTCCTTTTCCACGTGCGTAAGGAGTTGAAAGAGGTACTTGTCCAGTGTTTGCACCATGTGATGGGAAAAACACATAACCAGAATATGCCTTGCCAGAGGGAAAAGCTGGGCAAGCAGTTAGTCAGTTATTCAGAGAATTTCAAGATTGATAAATGGAATGACTTACAGCACAATCCACCACTCCGATGGTTTGGTACGATCTCGCTTGGGCCCGAATGTGTGGAATGATTTTGCGCGTTTCGCCCATCTACTGTCCTTGGTGTTGGCCTCTTGGTTTTCTTGATCCGTTGCCTCGTCTTCTTCATCGGATGCCTCCTTGTCGCCTGAAACAGCTGGCTCATTTTCAACCTCCATTCGCTGCAGCATTCTTGTTTTGAACGGTTGGTAGATCTTTCGGAAACGACTGGCTATATTATCAAGATTGAACACAATGGCATAAGTCACGGCCCCGACTAAGATCGACGTGACTACAAAAGGGATCTTTGTTCCCTGCTCCATGATGTTGGGGATTTCCCAAAGCGACTACCTGGTCAGTCGATTCGCGATCTAAAAGCAACACATGAAGGTGACTTACTGCGCAAAATGCTAGTGGGATATAGAAGATGCTGACGTATGTGAGAAGTTTTACGTTCTCACCTAAACGTGTAGAAGCACGACTCTCTGCTACGGTGCTGGCGTTGAATAGCTGTGGGGCTTTAGTATGAGAGAGAATGATAGAACATAGACATGAGAGGACTTACCCCATCGCGCAACATTTTCACCTCCTCACGAGTCGCACCAAATCCCGTCCGAATTCTCTTCAAAGACGCTATACGTGCGTCGAATTGCTTTATGCACTTTGTAGTATAGGGGGAGAGTTCAACCTCGGTGATCTCCGTGGCCGCTTGAAATGGTTCGACATAGAGCTCTCTGAATTTGCGCCAGTAGTTTTCAGCCTGTTCAATCACATTTTCAAAATCTTTAAGGCAAGCTAGAATCCAGAAATATTTTCGTGAGCGAGAAAAAGAATCGTCCTCGAAAAGAAGCTGGACGAATTCATCGCCTTGGAGGAATGTGGCGTCTTCAGATAGAAGGTCATTGATATGCCTATTGATTCGTATCCAGTGGGTATCGACACGTTCTACAACGGGGCAAATCTCGGTAATCATTGCCTCTAGCATGGACCCGCTGAACCTATCTGATGCATTAGCATAAGAGTTTGAAGGGCCCACAAAGACCATAGTCCAATAAGGCGGTGGAAGATCCGGCCCTGGTTTGAAATTCAACGCGGGGTTGGATATTCGATCAGCTTGGAATAAAAGCTAGTGACAATTAGGTTGATACATCCACTAGCGGTATCGAAAGATGCGTGGGGCTCACACAACACGCGCCATAACGAAGCTGCCTTTTTCTTCCATCTCCGTATAGATTGCCGGGTCTCCAAGGTCTTTTATTGGGGTAGGTCTGGTGTGGTTTGTTTTTGGCCTGGGCGGATGGTATAATCTCGAAGAAAGGGAAACTGAATACAATAGTGTCGAGTTCGAATTTCAGAAAGGGAATGCTCGTCATCGTCGGCCAGAGTAGAGAAGGATCCGTCGTCGGCTTAGAACCCAACCAATCATAAGTCTGCAGAAGAGCCCTTATAGTACCATTCTCGGCAAAAGCATCTGGAAAGAACACATATTGTCTTGGCGAGGCTCCCTGAAGTACACTGCCAAACAGGTCAGAGAGTTCGGAGACAAAGTGTGAATCCTAAAATCACACACAAGGAATACGTGTTCCAAAAGGACTTGCTTCTAAAGGGACTTACATCTTTCTCCGCCAATTCGCAATCTTTCGAAACTGAATAGCGTGAAGAGAGAATTTTCCTGACACCAAGAATAATTAGCACTCTGTAGTTCAGCCTGCTTATCTCGTACAGTGTTTTACGGGCCTTTTCATTATGAACCATTGAACTCTCTCTATGCTTCCTTATGCAGGTTACAAAAATCAGCAATTGTGTCATCAATTATGACATGTCCCACGCCGCCCGGCACATTACAATTAAGTGCATATTTTCTGTCCAGTGCAACGGTTCTTCGAGTAGCGACTTCTTGTGGAGAAGGCCGTAAAACACCGCAGGCGTTATATGATAAGCAGACAACTCATTAGGCGTCAACGAACCCCAGTTTATAGTCTCTTTAGTAGCAAACGTGAGGTCCGTTCGGGCCAAAAATCGCTTGGTAACAGCGCTGGCGGCGTTGGCATGATGGTCGAGATCTACAGGGTCAAAGTCTGAAGAGTCAGAGCTGTGCAGTGAGTACTTTTTGCAATTTTTCCAACGCCGAGCAGCATTCAAAATATAGTCCTCTATCCAAAAATCGCCCCCGGATTCCACTAGATCATCATCAAGCTTTTGGAACAGTTCAACGTTGCCAGCACTCTTGATTAGATTTTGCTTCATGAAGCCAAATCTCACGCGTCCATCGGGAGGTATAGCCCAGGCATTGCCTAGCTTCTCTCTGAGGATCGCATCGATGTTTGAAGCACCTTGCCCCACCACGCCGGCTGTACTGGTATTGTATGGCAATATTTGTATTATATCTTTTCTCGCCGCCGCGGTTGAGTCTCCAGTAGTCAGCACGCTGCCTTCGGGATCATTAGTCTCCTTGGGCTCAACGGTCTTTGTTGGTGGTTTAGTCGTAGCTGATTGCCAGAAATTATTAGTTCCAGATATCGATTCACAACTACCCGTGACCAACCTGAATTGTTTTCGCTCTCGCGCTCTTGATTCTCAATATTCGCCAATCTCGCCCCGTGATTCTTCAGCTGCGTATCAACACTCTCCATAAGAGTCAGAATGCCTTTTAGCACCTTTAGTGTTTCGTCATGATTGCTAGCCACAGGCTCAGAAGACACCTGTGTTTGGGTTCCTTCCGAAGCTTCTCCCGAGGCTTCTTCAATGTTGGCCATAATGACTTGGCGATGAGGAGATGAGCTTTTCGAAACAGTTGCGCATATGTTTATTAGGAGAGAAGATTTAGGAACTCGGGGTTCGCTGCGGCATAGGATAATATTGATTTATCCGATACTCCTCCAACTTTCAGCTTAGCGCCAAGAGTTGAAGATCTTCCCCATTTGTGGCAACCTATAGTAAGCTGACACACTTCGGGCCCAGTACCAAGTAAGGTCACGACAGCAGGCTCAACTTTAATTCTACTGCTGGCACTTTGAAGAAAATAAAAGAACTAGAAACTGACATCCCCCACTTAGGGAAGACGTCTTTTACCAAAACATATTACCCAGTACAGCATTTTTCAAGCCAGAAGTAACATGGACTGGAACCATATATATTCATCAACCTACTGCGCCCCCAATTACCGAACTCAAGGCCCCCGTTCAGATGACCCAGTATGCATCCATGAACTCTACATTTACAGTTGTATACAGTCTCTAGCGCCTAAGAATGTACCACCAAGTCCTCAAAGTAGCATCGCTCAAACGCCACACGGCCGTTCCATCATGAAAAAGAAATATATCAGCCCACTACCAGAAACTGCACCAGCCAATGTAGTGCTGGCACAGATTCTCGAACTTCGTCGCCTCGGTCAACAACTTGTCGACTTGCACGATGTATGACAATTCTTCTTCAGGCTTGAAGTCTCGTCCTACCAATTTCTCCTTCACTCTGTTCAGGACTTGCATTGCTCGTTCGTTCTGCGTCTCTGCCATCTCGGGATCGATTCCCATGTTTCCTGCTGCTGTGGAGTTCGTTCTTCCGCGTGGTCGGGATGATGGCGGTCCGCCTGGAGCTGCTATTGGATCTTGAGCCATGAGAGCCGTGGGTGGAATCTCTGCATCCATGATTGAAGGCCGGCGGTCCCGTGCTGCCATGAGAGAGTCACGTCGTTCGGAGCGGAAGTTTGGACCAGCCGGTGAGGTATCGCCAGTGAGACGCCAGTTCAGGAGGGGGTCGTGGATGAACTGTATATTTGTTAGTAAACGATAGTTGCAGGTTCAGGCAAAATATTTACAGCTTCAAGAACAGCCATCAAGGACTCCTTGTTGTCACGTAACACTCTCATGACGTTTTCACAAGTGATTCTAAAACTTCCCTCAATATTGCCAACCTCCATTGCGTACGTCAACATTCTAGTCAATCGGAATGGTACTCGTTCTGGGTACTTCTCACGATGCATCGCGACTTCAAAGCAGTCACCGAAATCGATGTGAATAATTTTGCCCGTCACTCTGTCCAGCATCAAGTTCGAAGGATGCCGGTCACCAAGACCAAGCATGTAGCCGACCATAGACATGACACCCAGAGAACGTGTGTAGTTCGTTCGTCGTTCGAGCCAAGCCTCGGAGCTCTTGCTCTTGAGCCACAAAACTCGGTAGAGATCTTGACCAGTAGTGTTGTCTAACGCATATCCGAACACTTCGACCTTCTGCATCAGAGTCAAATTATCGTAGTCAGGAGCCATCTGCAGCATAATGCGGTGTTCAATGTTGAGCAGAATTTTGCGGCTTTCTCTGTACTCGCGAATGAGGACGTGCAAAGTGTCACTGTTTGGAACCCACCCCAAAAGACCAGAGCTTGGTGACAGCGGGATCGCAGGATATCTTTGAATATTCAAGTGTCGCTTGTAGGACTCCGAATCGCCATGTAAGAGAGTATTGCAAAGGCCAAACAGTTGCATTACACGTTCATCCTGGCGGATATCTTCATGCCCTTTGAGAAGGAACGCATAGGCTTTACCGTCGCTTCCATTTAAGCTCAGCTTTCGTGGCCGCTGTTTTGATGAGATGACACTGAAATTTGTCTCAAAATTTAGGATGCGAACAATTGGCTTGCCACTTTGATATGTGCCAGGAACAGCCAAATCCAGATCCCGAGCATGGAGTAGCTTGGGAGAGACGTAAGCTAGCTCCAGATTATTAAGCTGGGGTAATTGACGTGCAATCCTCTTGAAAACCTGGTAGTAGAGATCCCAAGCCGAGTTGATTTCACCGACATCTCCTGATTGCCGGTACGCGTTGCACCATTCCCGAGCTTCCTGGAGATCACGGCCGAAGGTTTGGGCAAATGAGATTTCTCTGAGTGTCTCGGGTCCCAGGTCAAGCATGTCGTGAAGGGGTTTTAGGGTCTGGAACATGCCCTCAATATTGCGGTCACCAAAATAAAGTCTCGATGCCTCCTCAAGTCCCTCGTGCCAAAGTTCGTGCCATAGTACTGCAACGCGGATAAGCTCGTGACTTACAACGTCCGCTTGTTCAACGAGTCTCGCGCTGTGCTGACGCATACTGTCCATGATCTGAACTGCAGCCTGTGACCGCTGTTTTGATCGGCGATCGTCGGAGCTTGACTTCATTGCTACAGTCAGAGGGTAGACAAGTGCTTGTGGATGAGCCCTGCCGACGTCTGCCAGTAAATTGTGAATCGATTGACGAACACGTTGGTTAGGTTGATTGATCCTGGCTATGAGTTGGGGAATGACTTCCAGCCAGGTGTCGACACTGACAGAAGCAAAACCTTCCGTGACGGCTGCATTAACATCTGCACTTCCGCCATGGGCAAACCACAAGGTCAGAAGTCGCAAGGTATCTTGCAAAGAGCTCCCCTCCGAGAGGGAAATGGATTTGAAAAAGCCACGAACCGCAGGTACGACGTGGTCGATTTGAACATTTGGAGGGATAACCAGACTACGGCTATCTCGGTCTACTCGATTGGTATAGGCCTGGACAATCTCGAAATTCGCAAGAGCCCATGCATGCCAAGCCTTGTACCAGCTGGGATCGAAATGAGTAGCGGCACGGTATGAAGAAAGAACGTCCTCAACATGGTCATGTTGCCAGTCGCCCTTCTTTTGGGCAACTTGCCATTCGCCTTGCTTTAGGCAACATCTGGCCAGAAGTTTCGTATGTTCAGCCAAGGCCTTTGGGTTCAACATTGGGCCTGCGGAACCTCCCATGTTGTTGTGAGGGTAGCCGTTTGTGAGGAGACCCGCATTGCCATTAAAATGATCGTTGACGCCATTCATACCTTGGGCACTCATCTGAGCGGCATCCAATCGATCCGCCATTTCTGTTGTCAGATCTCTCAAAGCTGCCAAGGCTGGGGCTTTCTTCCCTGCCGCCCAATGGTACTTGAGAACAGCATATTGAACGTGAGGTGGTACATTCTTTGTGCGACGGCCATTCTGGTGGTGATCGCCATCAGCATTTGGTAGCATCATGTTCAAGCTCTCATCGCTCCCAATGAGACTCTTCAGAGACTGTTCTGCGAGACCCATTCGCCCCGAATTTCTGCAAAGATTTGCAAACTTAATTTCCATCTGCATGTTCTCTTTAGGAGAGATGACCAAAGCACGCAGCTTTAACATTCTTTGCCAGACTTCCACATTTCTCTGGCAGCCGAGAAGACGCTTTTCCCATGTGTGTCGTAGGGTTTCTTGCTTGACTGGGTTGTTGTTGCTTTGCTTATAGACGATAAGTTCTTCCAGCTCGGCAAGCATTTGTACCCGCACCACAACGGTATAAGCTCTGTTATAAGACTCGCTAACCAACGCA
The DNA here is from genome assembly GCA_007821535.1 of Lachnellula occidentalis. NCBI lineage: Eukaryota > Fungi > Ascomycota > Leotiomycetes > Helotiales > Lachnaceae > Lachnellula > Lachnellula occidentalis. Next base: position 13,306 of record QGMI01000195.1, on the reverse strand, counting down.
CTCAGTTCCGTATCGAGGCCTTCTCTAACCTTCTGTACGTAGAGAGCAGCTTCTCGGAATTGATTACGGTGCAAAGCAAGAATGGCACCGAAGAATGATCGATCCGGCGTGTTTGGCTTCATAACACTCAAATAGTCGTCCATCAGATCCCATTGTCTCAGACCCCAAGCGGCGGCCGTAGCCAAAGGCGCAATTGCTCTCTTAACATCGAGCGTTGAGGTATGCCAATGGTCCTGAGCTAATGTCGAGAGCGATTCCCATTCTCCCAGCGCATGCAGACATCTCATCTTGCCCATGATGACTTCAACTTTCTCGGTACCGCCGAGCTCTTGCTCACGTTTCTTGTAGAAGTCGAGGGCCTCCTCCCAACGCTCAAGCTTTTCGAACCAGGTCTCGCGCAAGATAATACCGTCCTTGAAAGTTTGGGCCTTGCGTAAAATACCGATAGCTGCATCATATTGCTGGAGCTGGTTATTGATCTGTATCAGTGCCTCGACAGCTCCTCCGGATTGGTCCTGGATAAATTCCAATTCCTTGTAATGCAAAGCCTTAGCCCAAGCATGGCACCTACCAGCTTCACGTCCCAAAACTCGGATGTCAATAGGTAGAGCTTTATCGTCGTGCTCCATGAATTCTGCCAGGTTGAGCAAAATACCAAGAAGCTCCGGCGGAACCTGGGGTGACTTAATGGCAAGCTCAATGTTCTGGATCAGGTCATCCTACGACACTGTTAGCATTTGTCTACTGAGTACTTTATATGGTAGATTAACCTGATATGGTTCAAATAGATCATTCCAACATGACACGAACGCCGAATTGAACAGCTCCCTTGCAAGCGGAGGATACACGCTTGCTAACGATGCACACGCTCTGAGGGCGTGGTTAGGTGACTCGGTCAAAACAGTCAAGCTGATACGTCGCATCCATTCTTGCCAATCCTCCTTTGTAGATTTGCCAGCGGCATCCCATGCAGCTTTCAAATGAACTGGATTAGAGTCAAGCTTCTTGTTCGACGGTTCTATTGAGGCATTATCGTCGTTTTGAAAGCGGTAACGGTCATCGGCGTTGAGGTCCTGTGGTAGGACCTCTCCTTTTTGAAGTTTGGCAACTAAGAGTTCGTAGTTCTGGTGCTGGATTTGGTTTGCAGCAAGCACCTTGTTGATCGTTGAGGCAAAGTGAAGATAGTCTTTACCAAGTTGAAATATCAGGGCACAAAGAGTGTCGAGGGCTGCAATTCGCAACGATGGATCATTACCCCCTAGTACTCTCGCCAATGGATGTATGATTTTGGAAGCGTAGTCGTTCAGATTCACTTGCCGCGAAATCTTGCCAATGGTGTCTATTGCGGATTTGCGGATGAAGGAAGGTTGTTGTGGCTTCTCGAAAACGCTGACGATGACGGGAATAATTAGGTGCATGTACTCCTCAGCACTAGAGCCAAAAATAAGGAATGCGTGTAGAACTCGCTCGGATGGCAAGCGTCTTGTTGAGGTATCCTTTTCAAGTACACCAAGCATGAGCGGCAAGAGGCCTGCAAGATAAATCTTGAACTCGCCTTCTAGTGACCGTGAAATTGCTTCCACGAGCTGAAGAATATTGGCTTGTAAGCTGGGCGAGATATTCCAATACTCCTGCAAGACAGTTACGATATCTGGCAGATAGTTCCTGATATGCTGCTTGACTATTGTTACCAATATACTGAGGTTACTGAAGTAGGATTCGAGTCTAGTCGAAGGAGAGCTCCGAATAACCGCTAAGAAGGCGGGAATAATTTTGTCCAGGAAGGGAACACACTCCATGTTAAGTGTTCTGAAGATTTGCATGATGGCCTCAACGACAACGGCATGATGCTGAACAAGCGACGGGTCCTTTAGAATTTGGAGCAAAGCATTTATGACAACGGTCGGGAAATACTCCTTATTTGACGGGGTAAGTCCTGTCATCATAAGTGAAATGTCCGTTGTCTGATTCGATTCGAGACGAAGCTGCATCTCGGGCGACCTCTCTTCGACTTGTTGGTGTTTATAGGGGTCAAGGGCCCCAAGGATACCCAGAAGCTTGATGGTTTCTTGTCGAAGCGGCCCTCGTTGAGGCTCTGTCCGGATGATGCCTTGGAGAATCTCAAGCAGAGAGGGGTAATCTAGGTAAGGCTTGATGACATACCCGGAATTGCTGGCCAGCTGACCCAGGGTTCGCAGGGCAGCTTCACGCTTCGCAGACGAGCTCTGGTCTTGCAATGCTTCAATGATGATCGGCATGAGTTTGTCGATATATGGAAGCATATCCTCTCCTCCGACGGTTGCTAGATCACCAATAGCCTTCAAGATTGTCGCAGCAACTGCAGGACTTGGATCTTGGGCTTTTGGGAGTAAGACAGAGATCATTGGGTCCACGTAAGGTTTGATTAGTCTTTGGGAGTTCTGCACTAGAAGACTTAATAACTTTGCACTCTCCTCCTTGTTTCTCGCCACATCGGAGAATTCCAGCTCCGTAAGCATTTGAATGAGTACTTTGCGCAAAGAGGGAATTACATATGCTGGATTGACATGTGTCAAGCGACCGATGATAGCAATTGCTACTTCTCTTATGGCGAAAACTTCGTCGTGGAGGGCAAAAAACAGAGTTCGAATATTTTCTGCCTTGGCAAGATGTCGATCGAAGCGCTCGTCTAGAGCCGCAAGTACAGTTCGTCGGATACTTGCATCAGGATCCGCAACTCCGACTGTGAGCAGTTTCTCGATGACTTCGCTAACGACCTGGATTGCATGATGGCTGGTCTGGTTGACAATTGGGTCTCTGACATATAGTTGACAACAAGTCAATGCTGCCGCCTCGCGGATATCTGGATTCTCGTCCTCCACGTATTTTATAGCAACATCACGGACGAACTCATTCAACACGTGACCGGAGAAATCGAAGCTGCCTAGAGTGTTCAAGGCAAGCTTAATCTCCGCTTGCCTGTGCTCGTATGCCTGAGGGTCTTTCGAATCCTTGGGAACAACAGGAGCTGCCGCAATGCTATTTGGTGTAGGTGCGCCTAGAGGTTTGAAAGGTTCGCCACAGAGTACTTTGCTCAGCATGTCTAAAAGTCGCTCCTGAATGGTTGATTTTACCGGTGGGATATAGAATGCCATATCCACCAGAGCTTGGGTGAGTTTTGGAGTCAATTCGCACGCAAAGATGGGGTCCAAGAGGGCTTCCATGTATTTGCTAAGTGTCTGGCCAACAGCAACAGCGAGCCTGCTGATGCAATCAAAAACCGGATCAACGGTACCACTTCGTCGTCTGGAAGTCGTCAGCATCCCACTCAAAACCATAAGAACTTGAGTACTTACGATTTGAGACTTAATCCCTCCCGGACGTATATCAGCACACCGTCTAAATAGGGTGCAATTGCGCTCTTGACGGCATTTGCAATGTTTCCGATGGCTAAGAACGCATCATTTCGGTCCTTGTCCTTCTTCAGCATGCCAGAAAGGAATACCATAAATTTATGGAGGTATGACGAGGCGAACTCTGTAGGTGAGTAATTCGCCAACTCTGGAATCAACAAGACGACGGTTCGGCGGATCTGGTAATCCCGATGGTCTTTGTGTCGGAACACTATCTCGCAGACCTCTTGGTAGTGTTCATGCATGAACATTCCTCCTTGTTGAAGTAGTTCTTTGATCACAAGTAGTGAGCCGTGGATGTATTCAACCGACGCTTGTCTCACCCCTTGCACTGCCTCCTCATATATCTTTGACTGCCATTGCTGACGCATGTTCTGATCCCTCTCTCTAATGATTTGGAAGCAAGCACTGATAGCCTCGGCTGCTGTTTGCCGGATGAGCAGTCGCTGATCGCGTAGTCCAACCCATATTTGGTCAAATATGAGACTCACAAATCCATACACAAGAGTAGGAGCGTTGCGGGCAAGTTCTCTCAGCACAAGAACTGCACTGTATCGTCGTTCTTCAACACGGTCCGACTGCAGCCACTCCAACGCCGTTTTGATCTCTGCCTCCACGAGGTCTGATATGAGTGAGCCTCCAGGTCTGCAGATTTTGCCAAGTGCCACAGCAGCTGGCTGCATAGGCACCAGATCTTTGCCTCTCAGTACGGTTCGAAGTGACTGTGTAAATCGGGTCGTCTTCTGCCCCACATCAACGCCATCGAAATCAATGAGCGCGTCGAGCGCATGGATGCCACCAAGACGGTCGGCAGGGTCGTTGCCATGACTTATAAGTTGTGTAATTCTCTGGTTCACAAGATTGTACAATTCTTGGAATCGTTCTTGGGGTAGGTCTTGTGTGTCGTCAGAGTTCGGTCCAATATTGGGAGCCTCGTTCTACTCACCCCTCGAGGATACCACCACCAGATCTCTCAGTTCTAAAGCAGCTCTCTTGCGTGTCTCATCATTATTACTACCCTCATCGTCAGTATGTGCGTCCATGAGCCAGGCTAGAGGTTCGAGGGGCATACCGTGAGCGCAAGTCTCCCACAATCCTGTTGAGGGTTTCGTTATTGGTTTGGGCCATCTTGTACCGTTTCTTCTACCGGCTTCCTCTCTACTGTTTGCACGCCATCGTAGTCCATATGCGCCTGTGCAGGGTATTCTCTGGTGTAGTTATGAATTGCGACAGCGTTGGTTGACCACCTGAGTGAAGCTCGTAAATTGAGCTTCGTGACGCACCCCTGCTAGCTCGGTCTTCGATAAGTCCAGCCCACTAGCTTATCGGTTTCTACTCCAGAGTGATTTCTTGTTCACAAACAAATTCAATTCTATACAACACAAATTTACAGCAAAACCCAAATCTACAGCCATGGGTAATGATGGAGGAAGTATTCCCACTCGCCGGGAACTGGTTAAGAACGCAGCCCGCAATCCCAATACCTCAGAACTGAAGGCAACCCAACAAGAAGCGCAAAGCCATGCCTGGACCTACTGTCCCCTCTCCAACCGCCCCTTAACAGCTCCCATTGTATCCGACTGCGCAGGCACATTATACAACAAAGACGCTGTCCTCGAACAACTTCTCCCCAAGGACGACGACGTCCCAGCATCCATCATCAAAGAGAAAGAAGACGTTCTACAAGGGCGGGTCAAAGGGCTACGAGATGTTGTGGAGGTGAAGTTTACGATGTCGAAGGAGGATAAGGATGAGAAGCAGATTTGTCCCGTTACAAGCAAGGAGCTGGGTCCGAATACCAAATCTGTATATCTTGTTCCGTGCGGACATGCGTTTTCAGAGGTGGCGATTCGAGAAGTTGCGGGAGAGACTTGCGTAGAATGTAACGAGCCCTATACGCGCGAGAACATCATCACGATATTACCTTTTGCAAAGGAAGATGTTGCGAAGTTAGCAGCAAGAGCGACGAAGTTGAAGGAACAAGGTCTTACACATTCGCTGAAGAAGGCTCCCGGAAGCAAAAAACGAAAGAAGAACGCTGAAGCAGAGGCGGTGGAGAAGAAATCAGTTGCGAATGGTGGAGCAGCTCTAGATGGTCTGTCCGAGAAGATGAAGGCTCGATTAGTAGAAAATGGATCTGGAGTTCCTCAATCGAAGAACGGAACTTCTACGCCCGTGGCAGTTGGTATTAAGAATGCAGCGACAGCATCCCTAACTGCGAAAGTACTGGAAGAGCAAGAAGAGCGGAACAAGAGACGAAAACTGGGACAAAATGAAAATCTGAAGGGTTTGTTCTCAAGTGGTGGGTACAGCGCACAGGCTCAGAAGTCGGGGGATTTCATGACGAGGGGGTTTTCTTTGCCAAAGCAGAAGTGAGTTGGAAACCAACAACTGGAGAGCATGGCGTCAGGCGTTTGGGCATTTAGCCAGCACTGGGTTGCTGTCTAAAATTATATTGATACACCTGGGCTGAAGGAATGATGCTACAATTGTGAGATTATTCGTACTACTTGCGTATACACTGGTACATCTACTTGTTTGACAAGCATTCGATCCGCATCTGTATAATTTACAACTATGAGTAGGCTGCCGGCTAAAGTAACAAAAAACATAAACCCTTTCACGACTCGTCCTCTAAGCTCACAATTCGTCCTTATTCGCTTTTTCAACCTTAATCTCCCTTTCACAAACCGTTGGAGACCCCACGTCCATCCTATACATGCATTTCTCCTGCTCTTGCACCTTCCATATCTCATCTTTCTCGGCACACGCCAACACCACTGTTGTCTGTCGATTTGGTCCATTCCAGCACCCCTGTCCATTCTCATACATCAATACGAACCTTTCACCCTGACCAAGTCCCTTCCCATCAGCGCCAACTTCTTCATCAACATACAGTTTGTCAAAACGAACGAAATTGCCCATGCCAGTGTTTCCACCTCCCTTCTTGCTTTTCTGGGTGGTTTTATCCATCCAGCAGAGCTCGTATTCATACTCGCCTGAATCTTTGGAAACACATGTGTTCTTGAGAGCGCGGAAGATATCGTCGGCACCGTAGTCTTTGGTGAGATCGCCCTGGAGGTCACCAAGGGATGATTTTTTGTTCCCCACGTCGTCATTGGCAGTATTGTAGCTGTTGCGAGCATCGGTGACTGCTTTAGATTCGCTGCCCGAGTTGGCATTGTCGGCCAAGATGCCGTTCTCAATAAGCATGATACGGAGGTCGGTGATCTTCTGGTGGACCCAGGTGCGGAGCGATTCCGGAAGATATTCTTCGATTTTATAGACTATGATTGTCAGTGGATTCTTTGAGGCTAGAGAATGAGACTTACGAGCTTCGACATCACTCTCCTCATCTGATGTCTCCCATTCGGCCCAGTTGATACCCTCAGACTCGCTATCTGGCTTTGAAATGGACTCGATATCACGGTCTTCAGCAGATTCATCTGCATCAGTATCCTTGTTTGCAGCATAGTTTTCCCAGGACTGAACAGCCCGCTTGACACCCTCATCGTTGAAGTTAGGGTTATACTCTTCCTTAAACGTCGAAAGGATAGCCTCCAACTTCGCGACTTCTCTTTAAGAGCGTCCCTTTTAGACACGACACCCGTAAGAGCATTCCTCAGCTCCTCAACTCTTGTCTTTGCCAGTCCAGCCAAAATCGTAACTTTGCTTCCCTTGCCCGGACTCTTGACCACCTTACCCCGCTCCCTCCTCTCAACGTCCTCATAAACCTTCTGTAGCTCCGCTGCCTTAGCCTCTTGAGTCTTAATCTCCACCTCCAGATTGGCAATGCTCTTTTCGACACCGGCCCTCAGTTCCCCAGCTTCTTTAACAAGCTCATCCTTCTTCTTCAGTGCTGCCCTCGCGCTCTTCTGACGTATCTCATCTAGCCTTCTCCACTCCTTGCCAATCTCCTTGCATTTATCCTCACACTTGGTGCCACCTACGCCTTCCCACTCGTCACTGCCATCACAGCAGAGCTCGTAATCGCAGGCACCGTCGTTGACGTACATGTGGGGGATGTAGCTTGGGAGATGTCCCTTGTTTTTGCAGTAGAAGCCGGGGAGTGCTACAGTAGAGTTTTGAGCGGACGAGCCAGTGAGTGGCTGCGGGGGAGAGAGTGTGGAGATGTATGTGCAAGCTGAGGTCCCAGGTTCGTCTGAGCCATCTGGACAATCACAGTAGTCATCGTTGATTTGAGAGGGCGAGAGCGTTATGGAGGGATTGGAGATGCATGCGAAGCTATCTGAAGACTTGTAGAATTTGGCAACTGTGTGGAAAGAAACTTGTCAGATATGCTTCCAATTGGGATTGTAGAGATGCTGTAGGGGAGCACAAGAATATGAGGGGGTGGTATACATTCTGGACCAACACCTCTTGGTCGTGTGGATCCTGCCGCAAGAATTGAGGTCGTGAATGTGCTGAGAAGCACCAATGCTTCTATTCGCCCCATGATGTAGGCTGTTTGAAATGTGATAGCTGGTCTGGAGCTGGAAGCTATTGAACGGAGCTTCATTTACAAAGATGCCAGTTTGCGGTACTACCTCGGCCACCGTAGTGTATCACAGGTACAAGTACGAAACAAGCCCCTTTTTACAAGTATCTTGATGGAGGTCCAAAATGTATACGGATTTTTCTTATAGCACTTTGTACTCATTGCCTAAACTTCCAAGAAATTACTGCCGGGCCATAATAAGAGGATGAGTTTCCTACTCTCATTTCAAGATTCTGTTGCCTTGTGGGACTATTTCGATTGAGCCACGATGTTAAAGAATCGATGCCAGATCTCTAGCTCAGGAATACTCAAGAGCCATTAGAGACGGCACTCTAGTAGCTAGATCTCATCCAGTATTGGAATCAAGATAATTGTGGTTTTACGGGTCGCAGTATTTCTTACCTTTCTACCAGTCCACCAAGCTAATATGTATTTTCGCAGCTTCAGCATTACCTTACGGCTAATGAAGCTTTTCCCAACAGGCATTCAACCTTGCAAAAGTTCAGATGCACGTCGATCGAAGATATTTCGGCACGGAAAGCTCAATCCGTTACCTCTAGTCTTCTCTTTATCTTCCGTCAAATACTCTTCTCTCTCCAACTTACCAGAGATGGGCCAGGCCTAACAACCTCTCAGGGTGAGAAGAATGTGGCTCCGTGGAGATTGTACGTACTGAGTATTTTTCACCCTGAGAGCCATACTCTCTGAAAATGGGACATCTTGCACACAACTCAACCACTCTCAGCCGCTTAAATCCCACAGAAGCAATTCAACAGTGCCTTTCATGTCTTTACCCTTGCAATATGCTGTAATTATGTCCAAATCTGAGGACTGACATCTGGATGGAAAGTCCCTGTCTTCTTCTTGGGGATATATTGGCGCTCTGTACAGAACAGCAGACGACTATGTACGCATACATGAAAATGTCACTCCCAATGTCAAGGAGCTGCTAGCTCTTCAAGTCCTTGGATTACAGAACACGGCGACTCGCCCGGATGTTGCCAAAGCTGTCTTGCAGTGGAATTCTGAAAATCTTGAGACTGCAGCAGTTCAGAACAGGGCTATCATAAAGAGTAAAACATCCTCCCTCAAACAAGCAGCAAGAACCCCCATCACTATCTGCAAGATCGCTCTCGGCTCGCCAGGTTTACCTCCACATCTCAAAGGTAGAAAGAACCAATGTCTTCCCAGGCTTAACGTCCTGGATCTGGATCGAGTCATTGCTGTGCCGGTGGCTAGCAAACACTAGCAGCATATGGGACTGATATGATTTGAGTTACTTTGACCAAACTCCCTGATTAGCCAGCTCTAGATCGCGACTTAGGACGAGGAAAGAGAACTGTTCAGCTTGATATAAGCTCCGAAACAGGTTGCTCAATACTTCTAAACCTTGCGAAAGATGACGATGCTTCATCCAAGGCTCGCATCCAAGGCTATCGCTCTGTTGGCCAAGCGGAAAAAGGTTGTCATTCAATCGGCTCTGCAAGACAAGGTTTTCACCAAACGTCCAGACCTACTAGGAAACCCCATCTACTCATCATCCGCAATTACGACCTTGACCTCAGCAAGTTCTCAACCAAATACTTTTTCACTGGTGTTTGCTTGCTACCTGATTGTGCTAGCAATCGATCTTTTGAAGACATCAAACAATCGTGGCTGGTGACATTTCATGTCATATACTATAAAACTTCCACTATACCTGTAGATAGTTGAGACATCATTTGACTTACCCTTATTCCAAGTGTCAAAGCGAAAATGTCAACTCTTGTAACTGCACGCGACAAAGTCCGGGCAGCCATTGCCCTGAGTGCTGACGAGACGCAGGAATTGTCTCGGGCTGCAGTAGAACGAGCAGATGAGATGGAGAAAGAAAAGGCTGTAAGTTTGGGCTTTCCACGGTGCATATTTCAAGACAGTTCGTGGAACTCTTGCTCAATGTTGCGCTGCGTTATTACGAGAATATATAATTGATTATTGATTTGAGGGATGCCGCTGCCACTGCCACCTCACCTGCTCCTCGTTCTGTTGCAAGACAAGCAAATGAGGTAATACATGCCTAACTCAATACTCGGAGCCAAACTCGAGTTGCTGGATCTTTTCATACGTTACATATTGAAGTGCTGCTGACTTGCTTGTAGAAGAAGAAAAATTAGAAGAGTCGAGCTCTCGTGAGTACAACATTCTTGGCGGCATATCCAGCCTGGAGTAGCTAACAAGCCTGCGCTCCAAGCACTAACAAGGAAAAGATGTCAGCTGCTAATGCGGACAAGCAAATGAAGGATAAGAGGTTGAGCGGAGATCAAAAGCTGCTTTGAACGGTCTGTCTGTGGAGTGAATTGGACGTTTGTGTAAAACAACATCAATCTCATGATCGTGATATCATGGAAGTGAGAAACATTCTAGCTGTAATATTAAGAGATGCAAATACGATAAACCAGAGCAGTAAGTTCGAGGCAGCATTTGCCGCAAACCCAGATTCAAGAGAGCAATAATACAAGATTGAGTCCCCCAGCCTATCTGCCCCTTGACGTCCTCGCTTAATTATCACCTTTGGGCATTAAGTAAACAAAAAGCTATGCTTGTCCCGAAGCTGCAAAGTTTGAAGACGACAACAGCCATCAATGATTACTCTCATAAAATTGCAACGTACAGATCCGATGGAAAGTAAGACGAATCAAAATCCAGAAATCATATCAAACAACGCTTACAATGAAATACAGCAAGGTGATCAACTGGTGAGTCAAAAGAGGAATCATAAACTAACGTCAATTGCTTATATGCCTGGAGGTGAACTGACAACTATCAAACACCACGGTTTTAAGGATGCGGAAGAGATACCAATCCCATTTCACCAAAAACACAAAAGAAAATGCATCCGTCTATCCCGTCCGTATACCCCACCAGTTTGAACAGTGGCAGTTTCCGGACCTATCATAAGAAGGGCGTACTGTACAGAGCTCATGCTCTATCTCTGCCAGCAAGAGATCTGGCCTTGACGTACTCGTCGTTGATCCCCTCGTGCTGTTGAGTAATAATAAAGGCTGGTCATCCAGCAGTCTTCCGGGTCTTTCTGTACCGTGATCGTTGGTGTAGGCTCATCCCAAGTGGCTGATAGGAATGGCAGATCTCGCAAGATGCTCAGATGGCGCGGTTGGTCTGGCTGGGCTGGTGTGGGGTGGCTCAGGGTGGTCTGGCTAGATTCTCGCTTATCTAACCGACACCTGGCTCCTTGACCAAATTGCGAACATCTGATCACTGAATGAGTTTAAACCAGCTTAATGTCAAGCGTATCTTACATACGAGTTCTTTATTTAAATTGGGTAATAGATGATTGTATTCTAAAAGCAACTAAGCGTCTGTAATTGTTATAGGCCAAGGACCACCGACCGCTTCGGTTTTGCCGGGATAAACTTGACGGTAGTATGTAGCAAGATAAGAAGTTGTGTTTCAAAAACATCAGTCTTTGTGGCTCAGTTGGTTAGGTAAGAAATCACGTTTAGAGTATGTTAGATCAAAACTAATTTACTTCCAGAGCGTTGGTCTCATATATCTCTATATGATTAGATTGTTCACAATCTGGCCATCCAAAGGTCGAGAGTTCGAGTCTCTCCAAGGACAATCATATTTTGCTTTTTTGTTGTGCAGGCTTATTTTTTTGTCTAGCAACATTTTTCTAATGTGGCTCAGCTGATAATCAATTGTCTATCACGTGCAACGACAGAATGGACGATTAGGTACAATTCGCGCTTTCGGAAAGTAAGGAAATAGTCGCCATGAAAATGCAAACAATTTAATTCGTATTCATTCGTGAGTCGTGATAAGTTTTAATCTGGGAGACAAACACCCTTCCTGCCATACATCTTCCCACCCAATGCCCCATTTAATACCCCTTCTTCCTATCCACCACATTAATAAGCTTATCCCCATCCTCCAACCTCGTCAAATTCCTCTCCAATATCTCAAAACTCCTCTGCACATACAGCGTTCCCAGTCCACTAACATGCGGCGTAATAGCCACGTTCTTCAGATCCCACAACTCGCTATCAGCCGGCAGGGGTTCCGGATCTGTGACATCCAACGCCGCGCCCCTCAAACCCCCTTCTTCCTCGCCCTTCTTGAGAGCAGTAATTAAATCATCCTGCTGTATAATCGCACCGCGAGCGATGTTAACGATGAAGGCGTTCTTCTTTCCGAGGATCGCGAATTCTTCAGCGGCGAGGAAATGGCGTGTTTGAGGGGTTAGGGGGACGGAGACGAGTAGGATATCGATATCTTGCGAGAGGAAGTTGTGTAGCGATGCCTTATCGAGTCCGCTGTACCATTCACTGGGTATAACACCGTCTGGATCACCGGTGCCGGGGACGATATATCCGCGGTCCTTTTTGCTTTCGGGGGTGTTGCGGGGACTGGCTGTGTATGCAATTACGTCGAGACCGAGGGCTTTGGCTATTCGTCCAGCTGGGAGGTGTTAGTTATGCGTGAGGTGAGGGGACAGAGAGAGGGTACTTTGTCGTCCGATGGCTCCGTATCCTAGGACACCGAGGCGTTGTCCTACGCTGTCCCGAATACTGCCCAGCTCGCTCGGTTCACCCCAGATATGTTTCTTCTGCCATTCCACCATCACTTTCTGCTTATGTGAAGCACTTAGGATCTGCAAGATCACCCATTCAGAGATTTGAGGCCCGTGGACACCCGACGAATTTGTAAATGGGATATCGGTCTCTTTCCATATTGGCGTTTCGGGGAGTCGATCAGCGCCCGCACTGAAGAGATGTATGAACTTGAGATTCTTGGCCTGTTTTGGTTCGGGGAGTTTGAATAGGGTGACGAGAATGGTAGCATCTCTTAACAATTCTGCGAAGTTGTCAGTCAGCGATCGAGAACTCGAATATGGGAATATTGGGAAGGAGATAATACCGTCTGGAATATGTGTATCTAGTGGTTTCCCTTTCTTGTAGAAGGCCTCTCGATATGTGAAGCTAACATTGGGATGTTTTCTTCTAATGCTATCCGTGATGCTCTTGTCTTCCTGGAATGGCGAAAAGCAGAGGATGTGCTCCTTGTCTTGGGGCGGTCCTCCTCCCATGATTGAGGATGTTATGGTTATGGTTGACAATTGCTCGGTAATCAGAATTGCATCATCCCCTAGAAGGATTGGGGGTTTCTATATTAATGCAGTACATAGAGCCGGAGTGGTCCCGAAATTCACGTACTGGACTTCTGCCGATTCCAACGTAGATTTCTTAACCCTTTTTCTTATGTTATTTTTACTATAGGGCATATTAGATGAAAATGAAAACGGACTGGCTAGAATAGGGATAGGCCCTTATTTTTTTAATATAGTAACCTTCCCCCTCCTTATTCTTTTCTTCTCTTCTAATTATCTTTATCTTTACTTTATACTCTACTAATTCTT
>QGMI01000194.1:0-48892 GCA_007821535.1 Lachnellula occidentalis | reverse complement strand
GAAGATTCATTATTACATTCTACTTTAATAATAGAAAACTATATAACCCTATTTGATATAAGTAATAGTCTAGATCTTACTGACTAGATAAGGGATTAGAAAACGCTCTATAAGGTAAAGCTTTCTAGTTGATATCTAGTTATTAAATAGCTACTTGCTAACTTATAACTACTTTAGGCCGACTAGAAAGTAATATTAATTGATGATATACTAATACCTTTAATATATCTTATATAAAGAACTAGAAATTCGCAAATAAGATTAAATGAAATATGCTATTATATTACTATACCTGAATATCCTAAAAGTTTAGATATAGGTATAATTCATATTATTAGTATAAAAGGGCAGTCTAGAGCTAAAGTTAACTAGATACATAAGGATATAAGATTTAAACCTCAAACTAGTCTATAGATAGTTACTTACTCCTTATAGATATAATTCAGTAAAAAGAAAGGGAGCAGTTGAACTATCAAATCAGATTAGCTTAATAATATAGATATGAAACTTATAACATATTAGTACTCTAGTATAAAGCTCTATCCTAATCTTCATCCCTATCTAGTAGCATTTAGAAATTATAGTACTATAGATAATAGATAGTTCAACCTATTTGAGATAACTAAGTAGCAACTAGTTATTAATCCGAATCTACTTCTACCTAATTTAGAGAAGCATAAATTAACTGAAGGGTTATTTCTTGCTTGCTAGAAGAACTTTTATAATATTATACCTTATAAACTAGCTAGGAGATATCCCGGCAAGCCTATCTTGAGATTAATATCCGATCTAGTATATATCTTTATCGATTATAGTTTTTTATAAGTTGCTAACTAGTTATAGCTTACTAGGGTACCTTGATACTATATTAGGTACTCGAATTATTAATAGAATAATAGTATTCACTATTATTAGAATTTAGTAAAGGCTCACGTAGTATTTAATAACTAGTATCTCTAAATGCTTTTCTAGAATAGTCAAGGTCCTTAAAGAGTTCGTTATTACTATACAATTGAGAAACTAAAAGCTTAGAGAAAATGATATAGTAAGTCTCCTACTATTTTATATTTAGTCAAAAACGAGTTTTTAACTACTTTCTTATACTAATACTAATATATAGTAGAAGTATATATTAATCTTATAGGCAATTATATAAATTGTCCGTATAGTATTAAGATGGCCTATAGTATTCTATTAGATTTGATTACCTATCCTTAGATAATATTCTAGATTACTAGTAGTTATCTTTATCTTCTTACTCTACTAACTAAGATACCTCTATAATTATTTAAAGATATTGAAAATTTATTACTTAGATATAATCTTCTTACCTTAATACGTAGTATATCTAGACTAGTTCCCATCTTGATAGTAACTAGTTAATCGGAGTTTACTAACTTTATTTAGGTCAATTCCTTTAAAGCCTTTAGATAAACTAATTTCTTTAGGAGCGTAATGCAGCTTTACTTACTAACTTACATCTATTACTAAATAATAATAATCTATAGCATTATTATATTTATATAATATGCCTTCTATAGTATCTATAAGGTATTGATTTTATTAGTAAGTAGTTATTATCAAGTCTTCAAACTGTTATATATTGCTTATTTACTAAATATAGGAGTTATACATAAATACTGTCGAGGGGTCGATGAGAGATGCGTGCGTCCCTATAGCACGTGACTTGCGAAAGCAACAATACCATAAAACACAAGACTAATAGAGGGGCGGGAATCACATAGTGAGGAAGAGGGTCGATTCAAAAGAGTATATATTCGATAGCTAGCTAATCTAGCGATCGTAGAAGAACTTATAGCTGTACTGTAGTCAGGTCATCTGACTAGGCTTCATCCGGCCAGGCTGGCCGGCCCACTTTAGTGAAAGACAGGGGGTGAAAGACAGAGCGCAAAATCTCCCTACTATAATACTACTAATAGCTTCAAGGAGATTATCAATACATTTAATAGATCCTTAATAGTAAAGATAGCGATTAGCTTATTTGCTATTTTAATATATAGCAAGCAAAAGAGTTCCTATGACTAAAATTTATTTTAGTTAATATAACCTTCAAATAGATTTATAGTCGAATTATAGAGATTGTTTTTAGCTACTATAATGATAAAGGCTAGAAGTATAAGTTATCCTACTATCCTTCCTAGTCCTTTACTAGTTGCTAACCTATTATTTACTAAATAGCATTTACTATAGCTTATATATATGTTAATAGTAATACTACGCAAATATATACTAAAGTATTTATAATGCTTTTTGATAACCTAGCTCGAGTTACTAGCTAACTAATTTAATTCTATTATATTTATAGCTTAGGTTTCTAAGGTATCTTAGTAGATATATATAGAAAACAAGCTCATAGTATATTTATGCTTACCTTCCTAGTAACTTACTTATTATAAGCTAGTTATTAATAGTACTAGGACTAGGCGAATATCTTCATTCTCTTGACCCTTAGTATACTTAGTAATAATATATTCAAGCTACTTTAATTTACTATTTAGTTTATTTTAAATAGAATATTCGTATCTTCTAAGACTATCTATTATATTATAATATTAAGGGACTCCTAAGATTATAATCGCAATCCGAAATACGACTACTTTTTAGCTAGTTAAAGATTAATCCTATTAAAAAAGTTCGAGATTTTGTAAAATAGTATAACTGCTAATTAATTCTTAGTAGTCTTAGTTAATATTATACTCAAATAGATCTTGAACTTTTTATATCTATTTAATACTATACGAATATATTAGAGTCTATTTATCGTAAAACTAATCAAATAGGGACCTATTAAAGCTATCTTATAGCAATTACAAGGTATATAACTATAAATCAACTACTTAAGGACTTGCTAATAGCTAGTATAGTGCAAATCTAATTAATATATAGGAGATTAATTCTATCGTAACTTGGTTTTCTACTAGAATAAAGTATAGTTAGTATAATAAAAGCATTTCAATATAACTCTACGAAGGATATAAAAAGTAGGATACTTATATCAAAAAGCTGAAACTAAAAGCAAATATGCCTATTATAGACCTATCTAAAGAAGACCCTAAGCCGTTATCTATTATTTATTAACTAGTTGCTTCTCCCTTTTCAATATAATATCTCTTTGACTCTCTTAGTTCATTCCCTTCTATACTAATACTAATTTCTAGCTAGGTAGATAATAATCTATCTTTACTAATATGCTCTTTAGATATTAATCATTCTATATAACCTTCTAGTTATAGGCTAGCTAATGACCAGTCCTCTATAGGGCCTTCTTCCTAGTAAGACTTACTAATAAATAGCAACCTTACTAGTAATCCTTTTATTATATCACCTAATCCTAGTTCCTTAGCGGCAAACTAGTAACTCCCTCTAGTATCTAGTTATTTACTAGCTAGTAATTAGTTAGTTGCTAAATAGCTTCTAAATATACCTAATATCAATTTATCCCCCTTATAGCATATTCCAACTATACTATCTAGTTACTAAATAGAGAGTAACTACTCTTTAGTACTTGCGCAAGCCGGTTCTTTACTATAGTAGTATAATCCCTTACCTAGTAGCATACTAGCTAATAACTAGTTTATTGCTAAACGGCTCCTAACTATACCTAATATCGATTTATTCCCCCTATAGCATATTCTAACTATACCGTCTAGTTACTAAGTAGGGAGTAACTACTCTCTAGTACTTGTATAAACTAGTTCTTTACTATAGTAATATAATCCCTTACCTAGTAGCATACTAGCTAATAACTAGTTTATTACTAAATAGCTTCTGAATATACCTGATATTAATACCTCACCTCTAAAGCAAGGTAGATCAGTAAGTCTACTATAAATACAAGAAGAGGAAGGGTAATAGAGGTTAGTATTAAGGAGTTAGTTTAAAGATTATCTATAGGATAAAGCTATAAGGGTATAATAAGCATATATTAATACCTTATAAGTAGAATTAAATAGGAATATAGAAGATAGATAATATAATATTAATGCTACTATTCTATTACTCTAATCGTTTAGATTTATATATAGGAATAGTAGATTAAGAAGTTATTACTATAGTATTATTACTCCTCCTCTACTATACTAGAACTAGTTATCAACTACTTAAGTCTTAGACCCTAACTGATCTCTCCCTCGACTATCTAGTTATTCTATATATTCTTAGACTTATACTCTATTTAGGAAAAGAAGGACTATCATATATATCTTAATACAGTTAATACTAATAAGAGGGTTAAGTATTAAGTTCTATAAATGTAGGTATAGCTATAGACGATCCTAGTTAGGAATTAGTTACTAGCTATTCCTTTACTATTTACTTATCTAACTTCCAATTAGCAATTCTATAAAAATAGGCGCGATTAGGGGAACTAATCAAGAATTAGTTTAATACTAGATAAAGAGTAGTAGTAATAACTTACTCCTTTTTATCGACTATAATATTAGCCGAATAAGAACTAAAGGTAGTATCAAAAGTAGTATTAAGCTATTTAGTAAAGCTAGAAGTTAGTATAAGTAGATTATTAGGCAGATCTATAAGTATAGTAGAATAAGAAGATATAAGCAAATTAGTAGGAGGATCTATAGGCTAAATAGATAAGACTACTTCTATATTAGTTATTAACCGATTGAAAGAAGAAGGTAGAGCTAGATTTATAGAAGGATTAATAGGGAGATCTATAGGTATAATAGAACTAGAACGAAAAGGTATAATAGAATAAAAAGAAGATAGGACTACTTCTATATTAGTTATTAACTAATTGAAAGAAGAAGGCCGAGCTAGATCTATAGAAGGATTAATAGGGGGATCTATAGGTATAGTAGAACTAGAATAAGAAGGTATAGTAGAATGAAAAGAAGATAGGACTACTTCTATATTAGTTATTAACTAATTAAAGGAAGAAGGTAAAGCTAGATTAATAGGAGGATCTATAGGCATAATAGAATAAGAAAGCATAAGCAAATAAGAAGAAAGGACTATTTCTATATCAGTTATTAACTAAATAGAGGAAGAAGGTAGAGCTAGATTAATATAAGCAGGAGGATCTATAAGTATAGTAGAACAAGAAGGCATAAGTGAATTAATAGGGGGGTTTGTAGGTATAGAAGTAGCTACTTCTAAATTATTTGAAATAACTACTTTAAGGGCAGTTATATACTAGTTAGATATAGTAGGTATAGATATAGAAGGTCCAAATAGAATAGAAGATATAGTATATAGCAAGCTAGAAAAGCTAGTTTCTAACTATATATAAAGGAGAAAGGAAGATATAGTAGCTTTAGACTCCTATTTAAAACTATAAAATTTTAGTAATAGTTTAAGAAAATAGATAAGAGAAAATTACCTTAGTATTATATAATTTATATCTATATTTAAAAAAGTACGGCTACCTTTACTAGTAGACTGAATTATAAAAGATAAGTCTTTAGTAATATGACATTTTGTATATTTGCAAAGATTAGTTATAGAGGTCTAGTATCTTAAAAGTATTAGTAACTAGTTAGTAGCTAGTAGTTAACTAGTAGGAGGGGGTTTATACTTGTTCCTAGCTATACTATAGTACTATTAGCAAAACTATTTACATGATAAAATTATATGATTATATATAAGTAGAAGAGATAGCTATATATGAGATATATAAGTAGATTAATAATAAGTAAAAGATATATTTAATTAATAATATAAATATTTCTAATAAATAGAAAAGATAATAAAAAAGTAAAAGGGAAGGAAAGAAAGAAGGTATATATACTAGGAATAAAATTAGCATATATACTGAAATATAGCGTATTATGAATCGTTAGTACTTATAACTAACTAGTAAACTACCGGTCGTAGACCGGAAGGTAAGACGAAAGCTAAGCTTAGTATAGATAGCATAAATTAGCTATAGGATAAAGTATCTACCGAGCGTTATATAATAAGGAGTACGTTCTACAAGTAGTAAATAACTAGCTGCATTATAATATCGGTAATACTTAGGTAGGTCTATATTACTATTATATCATACTACAAGTAGTTCAAAACTAGTCGTTTCATACTATATAGACGAGAAGTAAATTAGTCTTTCACTTTTTAGAAAAATAGAGAGAAAAAAGTTTAATTTATAAAGAAAAAACTAAGTACTATTATATTATTAACTAGTTCTTAACTACTCCTTTACTAATCTTATACTCTTCCCTAAATAATATACCCCTCTAGGCCTCTACCTAGTCCTTAGTTAGGTTAATATATATCTTCTTACTAGGATGCCTACTTTAGCTAGTTAGCAACTAGTTCATTATAGGTAATTAATTGACTTACTTTAGTATAAGTATAGGTTTATTATCCTTATCCTCTAGATATTCCTCCTTCTTATAATAGTTAGCAACTAGTAGTTTACTAGTCTCGAAATAACTTATACCTATCCTCCTACCTAGTATGCACTACTAGGTATAATGCTACTAGTAGTATTAAGGGTAGCAATAGGGTAGTATTAGGGTCTTAACTAGTTAGCAAACTATTAAGAACTAGTAGAAGGAAGAAAGCTTACTTAAAGTACTAGCTTCTTTGGGCTTGCAATACTTCTAGTAAGCTAGTTAATAGCTAGTTAGTTAATAGTAAACGACTAGACTATAGCTACTTATATTAGTATTAATAGTCGGTTAGGGACTTAGAAGGTATAGAGAGGAGCTTCTAAGGCCTAGAATATAGGTTAGTAAGGAGGAGTAATAGCAGTAGGGACTGTACTATAGTGCCGACTACTATAATAGCAGATTAGTAATCTAGTTTTCAACTAGTTAGCAACCGAATGAAGTCTCTTAGGATATAACTTACTATCTAGGCTCTTCCTCTTCCTCCTTTTCCTCTTCCTTCTCTTCCTCTTCCTCCTTTACCTTCTCTCTACTAAAGTCATAAGCTAGGTCGTAGAGCTAGTTACTAACTACTTCCGGACTAGTCTTCTCTAATAGTTAGTACTTTTAGAGACTATATTCTATTAGCAATACTAGTCTCTAACTAGTTATAAGGCAAATACTTTATCTACCTACTTCTCTTCTTCTTTAAAGGTATAACTACTTCTCCTTCCTCCTAGTAGGTCTATAAGTAATTAGTAATTTGTAACTTACTAGTTAATAACTACTTACCCTAATATGCTTCCTTAATATAGTAGCACTTGTAGTAACTTTTCTACAAACTCTATATATTATCTAAATTACTAGTTAACAATTAGTTATAAGTAAAGAGGATGAAAACATACCTTATACTATTCTAAATCGATCCTATTAAGTGAACCCTAAACTATAAAGTTAATAAGCTATTAAGTAGTCGAGAACTAGTTAGGGAGTACTTACTATAGCATCTATATAAGGCAACCTTATATCTAATATTAAGTTTATAGCAATTAGTTATAATAAGGCTACTTAGTAAGAGATAACTCTATAACTAGTTAGCTGCTAGTATATATATAAATGAGGGATAAAGTATTAAAAGTTGCAAATAGATATCAAAGAGAAGTCTATAATAAGTTACTTACTATAAGTATTTGAGTAGCTATAAGGAAAAAAAAATATAAGGAAGAGGGGGGAGCCTATACCTTTATAATAGTTAGCAACTACTTAGTAATTTAGTAATATCGCGATATATATAGAGCTAGACCTATTTCATTTCTACTAGTTATTTACCGAGTCTAAACGTCTATATAGTTTACGTAATGCTAATTAGTATGATTGTATATATACTAGTTATTTACTAAGTCTAAATATCTATACAGTTTATATAATGCTAATTAGTATAATTGTATATATACTAGTTATTTACTAAGTCTAAACGAATGTATATACAGTTTACGTAATGCTACTTATGATATAACGTAACTAGCTATTTACTACTTATTTACTACTTATAAGGATATACTATTTATAGTATAACGCGACTAGGGATTTACTACTCATAAGATAGTTATAGATTGCGCTACTTAGACTAGACTATTAGCTAAGACCTATACTGCAACCCCTTACCTTAAATATATAGCCTATACCTTATTACTTCGTATATCCTATTTTAACCCCTGCCTTAACCCTTGCCTTGCCCTACTCAGGCCATAAGGCATTTCTGCAGACGAAAAAAAAACAGCCCCATTGTCTGTACTCTCGGAAATCATCTAATAACCGACAGCGTATCAGCTAATAAAGACATAGCCACACCTATTTATCTGATTTACTAGTCTTTCGCTAGGAAATTGGATAATGGTCTGTGCTGCAGCTGGACCTTGACCTCGACCTCAACCTGGACAAAATATATTCATTGGAAGCCTGATATCTCAATGAATAAGAGGCAGTAGTGGCGGAACGTCCGGAAAAGTGCACGATTACTCTAAATGATTCACTCTTGTACAGAACACAACCTGCGGCGTGACAACAAAACACCGGGAACAAACTGTGCATTCACAAGTGCGGGACCTCCTCCATTCTTAAAAGTCTTGTCTCGAAAAGTCCAACACCTTTAGAGAACACCGGATATATTCTCCATCATGGACTACACTAAATATTCTCGCGATGGCTATGACCTACACTATGAACGGAGTTCGCGCGCGAACCTACCTTCTCCTCGAGGATCCGTTGGAGAGCAACCTAACGACCCGGATATAGTCGAGATCACCGACCTTGAGAACGCCCTTGGGAGTCTTGTCAGCAAAAGGAACTCCTACCTAAATGGAGAAAGTCGAAATCTCAAAATAATACTCGACGAGGCACAATTCCTTTTTTCTCGCCTGAAAGAATTAAATCCGGGTTCGCTTTTAGGGACATCGCCAGATACCTTCCTGAAAAAAGACTTCGGACGCCGTCGAGATGCATTTAACGAGCGGGATATTTTAAAGCAACGGAAAATGGATGGCCTTCTTCATCGAGACACACTTCGAGGGAAGCTCAGAAACTTTGTGCATGCCAAGGTCGAAACCTTTCAAGCAATAAATGAAGGGGACGAGGATATCCTCCTATACCGGGTCCAAGGAAATTCTTCCAGTCATGCATCATCATCGATATCACTCAGAAGATACCATCATCTGTACTCATGTCAGCGTGATGCTCTTGGATATCGTTGTTCAGGATGGGACGATTTCGGCGAAATCACCAACGAAGCAATCCTCAACCATATCACGGGAGTTGAAGTACCGACACCCCTAATTTCCGTACAGGAGAGCCCTGCGCGCCTAATGGCATCCGTGGAGGAAGCCGTTTCGAATGGTGACGAGCATACAGCCTCGGTAGCAGTGTTCAGTCTTCGGATGCTTCAACACGTTGGCGTCCTTCTAGCTCGGACTGTCGACTTGTGTAAGGCGCGTGGTGTTCAAACCGCCTCTCTTGATGAAGAAGGACAATGGCTTGTTATGCACTGGATCCCGAGAGAAACCATCGTGGCCACCTTGAGCCTGGAGAAGTTTCTTGCACTTGCGAGAGATCGGGGTGTCATTGATGGTGAGAAACCGTTCCAAAGCCTTCTAAACACGAAGACTAATAATACTTCTCAACCATACTAGATGACGACAAGATGAAGATTCTAGATACAGACTATTCCATCAGATTTGACGCATCTGATTTCACATCAGCCCAGCGTCAACTCCAACCCCCCTCCTTACAGGCAAGTCACTCATTTGGTCAATTCGTTGGTAATGCTAATATAGAAACAGAGATTGAATGCCATGTCGCAGCTTGATGCATCTACTCGAGATTTGCCTACAAATACTCCCCGGGGGACAGTTGTTGCGCTACCGCGAGTCGTACTTCGACCAACAGAAAGTAAAACATCCCCGACTAATCAGTCCAAGTTAGCAGAGACAAGCACAGAGGCTTCGATTCCGGCTCCTGAAATCCCTTCCCACTTTAACCCATCGACTCATACACCAGGGTCTTTCCTCCCTTCGTCACTGAAAAACGCATCCAGCTCACCTCATATGTTGACGCCCAGAACGCCGTCCGCTGAACAACCCAAGCCTGCAGATCTACCTGACTCATCGTCCCAGCTAGGGAGCTTTGGCTTTCCCTACACACCACCACTAGTTTTCGGCATTCCATCTCCACTGATCCCTCGTCAACGCAACATCAAATCGCTCTTCACAGCCGGGATTTCCGGGTCTTCTAAGGAATGGCCTAGCGATGGACTTTCTTTCGCCTCTGTGAAGAAAACAGAACGTAGTATTTTCTCGAGCTAGTGTGATGTAGCTGATAGCAGCGAAAATGGACAACGTGGAGCATGTGATAGTAGTCCTAGTAACCGGTGAAGTCAGCAGGGTAGGATGGGGGTTAATATGGACGGGTATGGATAGTGGTGAGGAAACTGAATAATAAAGACAAGGCAACTCATTGCTACTCACCTAGTCTTATAATCATTTAATGTTTCTCTCCTTGCGTTGCGGTTTTCTTCTGCCATAGACATACGTACTCATGATCACCGTATTCCGATCGTTATAAACTTTTACTTACTTCTTATAGATATCTTCGACTTTCCTTGTCATATCTAAGGATTCAAGAACAACATTCCGGGTAAGTTATTTCTTTTTGGGGGCATCTCAAAAGCCTGCATGTGTGTTCACTAGCCTCGTGTTGAGGTAGATGCACCTTCCAATCCGAATTTACTTTCATATCGTATGCGTTTGTACCTGAAGCTCCCGTGGTACCACCTGCAGTCGGTCAGGTGGGGCCCATTGTGTGGCTTTCGGGGGTTAAGGCAAACGGCTGATATTCGAATTATCAGGTGCCACACATGTACCAGCAATGAGCTCAAAGCTTGGCTCAGTACCCGGTACTCGGTATCGATATATCGAATAAAATGGACTCTGGGACGTGGGCTTTGTTCAAGCCGCCTCAGACGCTAAGCTGTAAGATGCCTCTTTCGTGATCAAGTGCACGCTTTCTCTAAGGTTTTTGTGTTCTACGCCCGCATCCTGTTATGCGAGCGGTAGAATATAGCTGGATCGCGTGGCCAGCCCCCTTTTGTGTTAAACTGCTTTTGCATAACATGCATTGCATATGTTTCAATTGCTTCTTTAGAGCTTCTGAATAATATGTTCCCACATTTGAATTTCATTCTCATGAAGCAGGCTGTGATTAAGATACAAATCTGCCCGGAAAAGAGCCTGCAGCGATATGCAGCGATATGCAGTAAGCTGCATGTTAGGCAGAAACCAGTTATTGGAAGCACGTGGTAATAGTCAGGCTTTTTTGCCGCTGTTAAATCGTGGTTTGATACAGATGCCAGCCTTGCCACGTCTTCCTTTCGAACGACCTCCCACAATTATCAAAACCACAAATTCTCATATCTTCCGTTCTTCACTGCCGTTGACTTTGACGCGAGAAAGAAGCAATGGACCCGCTTTCGATCACTGCCGGCGCCGCTGGGTTCCTATCGCTCGGAATCACGATATGCCAAAGCCTTGTGACATACTATGGCTCCTGGAAGGCTTATCGCAAGGAAATCGAGGAATTGTGCCAATACCTAGAGAGGGTATCAGATATTATGAGAAACCTTGAGATCTGCATTGACAATTCCACATTCCCATCCGCCTCCAAAGAACAGGTCGAGTCCTCTATCCGAGCATGTTCCAGCAACGTAGATGTTCTTTCTACAAAGTTGAGGAAACTTGAGGCTGCTATGCCTCTAGCAGCTCGCCAAAATCGTCTCAAATCGGTTGTTCAGAGGGGACAGTATCCCTTCAAGAAAAGTACATTGAAAGGAATCAAAGACTGCGTCGCTTCCCTCGAGGCTAGTCTAGGGCTTGCGGTTGGAGTTTTGGGCATGTAAGTTCGCAATACATAAGTCTATAACAGGTCCAAGCATATTTGACTGATTGTCAACCTCAGCGACTGTTTAGGATCATTGAACAGCAAAACAATTGCTATAGAAGCAAATCTTACCACTGCCAATCGAGGTATTAATACGACAAATCAATCAGTACAGTCACTTCGAATAGCGAGCGAGCATGCTCATCAAGCTCTGCCCACCATCAGGGAAAACACGGTCTCGTTGCTTTCGAGCACACATACTGCTGGGAAGAGCCTGGACAAGATAGAGCAACAATTGCTGGTACTGCCTCTCATGCAAGAAACCCTCGAGACACTGCCCTCAAGAATGGCTTCCATCATAACATCTGCATCAAAGAATAATAGCAGTGACCCACTCCAACTTGAATCAGGGAGAGCTGAATCTACGAACATGGTGCAACGTTTCAGTACCTTGGTAGTAACTCTAGTTTCTCATGCTGGTCCATAACTGACTCTAATACAGGAGCAAGATATCAAACGCTTCCAGCTTCAATGCTTTACCCAGCCCAGCCTGATGCGCGAAGAGCTTGATAGTATTGACACTATCCTAAGCCAACAGCACGCCTCAAACAGTCATGCCAGAAGTGGAGACATGGTAGAAAACCATTCAAGATTCAAGAAGACATGCGATTGTCGAAATATCTACAAGTCGTCTAGGTCATGGTCCACAATGAAAGCTTTCCAGGTGACAACGAAGACTTTGACAAGTCACCCCATCGGATGCCCGCTGTACTACAAGGTTCGGCAAAGCCAAACAAACATTATGATTAAGGCTATGTGTACGAGCTTTTTGATGAAAGCTGCGGAATTATCTGTGACTTTGACTAGTGGAGCTGGTGGCTTTTCCATAGCGCCATGTCTAACACTGAAAACACTCTGTCGAGACGACTCTCCTGCATTTAGACTGTTTTCGAAGAAACACCTGTTCGCTATTGCTGATTGTGTAGTACAGGTGGAGAATACTTTACTCAAACTCAAAAAGCTTTTCCAAGAAGGAAAAGCATCCCCATATGATATAAACAGTGAAGGGAAGACTGTGTTCCATGTTAGTAGACTTCAAGTGCATGAATATTTGCTAACTATCATAGCTTGCTGTAACATCATTGCAAGGCGCTATAGCTTTTAATTTCTATCGGTTTTCAATGACAGATCAACAATTATCAATTGCACGACGGGATCTGCTTCTTGGAATTGCTCAACTTGGGGTACCAGTAGATGTCATTCCTAGCCAGACAACCGGCCATAATATGTTAGTAACATAATTCCGAATGATGGCTGAGACTTCCTTTGATTACTAAATTCCTACAGGAGCGCTCTCGTAGAGATTCTTCGCGAGGAACGCGCGTATGGGATAACCCTTATACCTATAGAGCCTATATCGTCATCATTACTTGAGTATGGATCTTTGAGTGGCCCACAGGATATATACAACGTACCGTGCATGACATTTCAAATCATCGGGGATCTACCTGAATACATAGAATGTGAGCTTAACGTCCAAGTAGGATGTGAATATGGTTCAGTCTAATACTTAGTTTATAGTTTACAACTGTGGTACTTTGACAGCTACAGTCCTGGCTAGATCTGCAGTAGCTCTCAAGACGATACTTAATAAGTACCCTGAAGGTATAAATGAGAGGAACAAGCTAGGCCAGACTGCTTTGCACTTATGTGCTAAATGGCCATGGGGCACGCGTCAGCTCCTCGCTGCCGGAGCGGCCACAGATATTACAGATAATGAAGGACTTTACCCGATAGACTATACCTGCCGATTCAACGACTTAGAGTCTACAAATGCTCTGCTGGCCGCCGATAGCCCTGTCGATATGTCGCACATATTTCGCAAGTACGGTGGCCAACGTAACACTATGGCAGAATCGTGTGCGATGTTCTGTACTGCATTGGCGGACAGGCGGATACGACTAGCAAACTTGGCGAAGCTGATACTTTCACATGCAGATTATACAGACCTTGTTATATCTTCCCCTGGACTTCTAGACAGGAACGCTGAAAACGTATATAAAAGAATAAGGGATGCCGGATGTAGTGTCCCGAGTGCTCTAAAAGTTCATGGCGGTCGTAGTACTGTATTCCATTACACCGACCTTAGATCCGACGATATGGAGAAACTCTATTGTGCTGGCTTCCAAGACGTCGATGGCCTTGATAACCAACACTGCACACCAATCATGGAGCATGCTAATCATATTGAGCGAAAAGGAACAGATACCATCCAGTGGCTGATCTCAAAGGGTGCGGATCCGATGAAGAGAGTCGATGCTTCTGGAGTGGCTCAATTGAGCTACGTTGCAGCAGGAGTGTCGAGGCGGGCTGCGGGCAAGTTTCCCTTTCTGCATGGTCATGGATTACACCGTTATCAAGAGATTATCGACATATCTGATTCAGTATTCTCCGAGTTCACACCAGGTCTTGCACTTCTCGCTCGGAACTCGCACACAACGGCTAGTCATATTTGCCGATGTTTGTGTTCCAAAGGACCATGCACACCATTCAATATTTTCCTACAAAATACCTGGTGGATAGTTCGCACGCGGAATTTCAAATGGCATTCGTGTGTATCGGGCACTTTATCAGGCACTTTAAGGATGGAAAAGGCTCAGGGTAGCGAGCAATGTCAGAGCAAATGGAAAGATCCTCGCAGAAAAAGGAGCGGGGTATCAATGCGCCCACCAACATGCGTACATGTCTATCGATATACACTTGCAAACTTTGCGGACTGGATCTTGAGAACTCTTCATAAGGAAGCAGACATTGCACCCATCTCTTTTGACGAAATTATTCGAGTATTCCTCTTCACCGAGCTTGAACTTACTCACACCTGTTGCCATGTACCACATATACCATACCATCTAAATGGTCGATTTTCAACCAGGCAAGACGACGAAGTCTGTGAGATTCAAGATGAAGAAAAACAGCTCATTCAGGAATTCGAGTCTCTCTGTACCGAAGCCAGCCGCAGACGACGGACTTTCCCTGGATCCTTCTGTGATTTTCTCTTCGAATTCATGAATGAGCTTGATGATAGGCCACGAGGTCAAGTTAGCAAGGAGGACGCAGAAAGGATCCGAGAAATAGGAGTTGTCCTTGACCCGGACTGTACAGAGGTCTGAACCTGTACCGTCAGCCTGGGAGCTCTTTGCCCGTGAAGCTTATGCCCACATTAGCAAACACAATCTGGTACAAACTGGCCAGAATCTCACCAAAGATTGGTCTGCCAATAGCTAGATACCATTCAAGGAGTCGTGCAATGTAAAACTACTATATCAAGAACAATCCCAAAATCTAGTTTATGTTTTCGAATAATCTGTAGGCATAAGCTGGTACTGTCGATGAATATCCTAAGGTCAGATTGTATTCTCAAATTGTGGTTGCTAGAATGGGCCTTAGGCTTTGCACTTCTGCCAGGAACAAGTTGTCTATAGGGGGCTCGGAAAATTACTATAGAAATCGTTCGCCACTCAGCCATAATGATTGAAGTATGTAAGCTCCGGTGGGAATTTCCATTGCGTGGGGCGGCATTGCTTGACAGATTAAGCACAGCAGTTAACCTTGACCAAAGCCCAGACATCCAAGTAATGCAGAAAACCGAGACACTCAACCACGCGCATAAAGAGCTGGCATGGAGTAATAGTTGCGAGAAACATAGACTGGGCCTTGCCCGAAGATGTGCCGTGGCGATTCACCGCAATGGAAAGACAAGTTGGGTCACAAAATGGCAAACTATCACCTCGCTCCTTTTCTCAAAATTTGTCTCTTCAGCGAATCTAATTTTACACCGAAAAGTCAAATAAATTCCTGCGGCTTTGCCCGGTGTCTTGCCATGTCCCCCATCTCATGCGTCTCCTCCGTCCATCTAGCCTGCAGAGGCGGCATCACATAGCCAGGACTATCAGGATGCCTCTCCCTCTGCCACAGATCATCTGATTGTCTTTCTCTTAGAACTTCCCTATCTCCCTCCGTCGCATCATCATTCAATTCAAACTCCTGGCTTTGATTCTGTCGCTTGACACGCAATCTCGCAGCCTGCTCCTCCAACAATAACCTCTTGTTCAATCTCATCTTGTTATATATATATGCCCCTGCAGCGACGGTAACGAGGAATGTGATGACCAGCACGATGTCGTTGACTGTATTATTTTTGCTTTTCTGCGCGAAGAGAACGCCGACGTAGACGAGTATGATTTGTTTAGGGAGCGTGGCGAAGGTCGCGACTGCGAAGTACCAGAACTTGACGTTGCAGGTCGAAAATACGGCAGTGGAGAAGTGGGAGGGTATAACGGAGAATCGAACTATAAGCACAACCTTGGGGGAAGCTGTTAGAGGTTGTGTTGGCATATGGAGGTTTGGCAGAGGGGTCCTACCAGGAATCCACCGTCTCTAGTGAGGCGTGCCAGTGCGCCGTAGTTGAGATTCGTGCGTTCGAGTTTGACGGCCTTTTTCCTAAAAGCATACTTGAAAGCGTACCATGTCCCGACTGCACGACTTTTGTTAAGGGGTTTCCTATTGAAGGGGAATGGGTATACGGGACGGGAAACTTACTCTCCCCCAGGAAGGTTCCAGCGGCAACAACGACAAAGCCTATCCAAAGCCCATAGACGACGCCACAAATCAAGGCGACAATCTCATGGCCAAACAAAGGTGGGAAAGAAATAAGGATTAAGATAACTATCGGAATGAGGAAGCCCGCAGGTAGGTCCCGAATCTTTTCTGATGGTGGTCTAATAGCCTGTACAAATTAGTATCATTGCTTCTCCCGAGGGGGAGAATGGAGGATATACATCTACGACTTCATCATGCTTGATAACAATCACAGCAGACAGTGCTGCTACAACAAGTCCCACAATCCACAACGCTATTCTTCCTGTCAGCTGGACCCCACATCTGAAGCTCGGGTTTTACCCACGTATATATTTCGGCTTCGTAACGAAATCTTTCCATTGTACGTCTTTATACTCGAATTCCTCTTCTTCTGGATTCGGCTGGCTGGACTTGCTTCTTGATGGCCATGGTCGGTCGTTGTTTTGAATCAGGGGTAAACGCTAGCGGGACTCGGGGTCCAGAATAGGGGTAACGTCGAATGGAAGGGAGCGAACGACAGCGCAGCAAACATCACCAGAACGGGATTGAAGTCTGAAAAGCTTTTTGTTAAAAGAATGTGAAGTATGAAAATGTTTTGTGTCCTCAAGCAGGTCGCGGTTTGCGATGTTGAGGCTGTGTGCGGCGCGAAGCAGAGCGCGTTTGAGGGTGCGGTTTCAGCTGCGGTGGGCCGCCAACGTTGATTTGCGATGGATCAATGAAAGGATTTATCTAGGAGAAAGATACAGATCTACGGGATCTACAAGACCGGTAAATCCGGTACTCTTAAAAATCAATACGAGACGAGCAAAAGACAGAAAGTTCTTGGGGGATAAATTATGTAAGATTGGAATTTTAGCCTCCACCAGCCTCCAAATACCTATTTTTGGTCTTCTAAATCCTTTAAATCCTTTGAGCTGAGGGAGGCTGACATTTTGGCGTTCCAAGTGATTAGAAGTGCCTTATCGTGATGTCATATTGCCTGAATCGATACGGATTGAGTGGAAATACGGAGTATGCCAAGGTGTTTTGTGCATTGTTCACCTCCTGAAAGTGCTCACCGGCACATTGATACCGGAAAGGGGTATCACGTGGACAGGAACAAAAGGCCAACATTGTAAAGACTTCGAGGTTGAGCTTTGAAGAATGATAAGAGTGATAATAAACTATCTTACCAAGTAGAAAGGAGTTTATATTAGATGAGGTATGAGCGAGTGTATAACGAGGTAAGGAGTGTCACGTGATTTTGTAAGTCATCCATCAACTTTACAATCTTCCGAGTCTTTTCCGACACAACGAACGAATCCCATGTCCTACGCGTACAAATCTCTGAGAATGATGCTTGGTTTAAGTTATATATTTAGTGATAAATACTGTTGATCACTAGACCTAAAGCTAGGAACATTCCGGTTTGAAATTACTTCACATACCTCCGGATTTCAGACGTCCTGATTTCAAATTCTTAACTTGTCAATTAAAAACTCTAGTCATGAATATACGTAAGAAATTTGAAGTTTACGAAGTAACTCACCTTATATGCTTAGCCATGCCTTTGTCAGCTATATAAACAGCAATATACTCTATTGACATACCCCATATAGCTGGAGGAAAATGGCATTTCAATGCCTCCTAATCCCCGGAAAGGCAACATTAGCTTCTCCCATTACTCCTCAAATATCTCCATAAATCGTTTCCCTGCCTTCTTCATCTCCCTTCATGGCGTCTATGGAATCTTTCCTTTTTTGGATCGTTATGCCTCAAGAATCATCGGGCCAGTAGCCATGTCGGGACAACGAGAATCGTTCCAGCCACCAGCTTCGCAACCTAATACTTCTTGTATCACTCAAGCCTACGTCCCGCATACAGGATGTTCAGATAACGCAGCAACACAGTCTCAACTCACTACAATATTAAAGCAACTGGTATTGGCGACGCTAAGCAATTGGGAACCCCGCCAGGATCGATTATCAAAGACCACCAGGACCTTCCACTGAGAAGGAGATATACTTAACCGCGGAATACATAGCAATGTTGCATACTTGAGAGTAGTACCGCTCTATATGCCCAAACCCGCCGAAAACAACAAGTCTCTCATCCCGAAGGTGGAATTCTTCCTACTTGGAAGATCGAAGTCGTTCATATCACACTCGACTCGGACACATCCAGATTGGAATTCCTACAGCTACTATCAACTCTACTGACCCCACTCGGATGCAATTCATCAACATAAACTGCCAGCTATATAATTCATCAGTAACCCTTGATAGATTTCACAGATCGCGTTAATTTCTAATATCACCTCCCCTGTAACCGGCGCCCCTACGGTTTGCACATCAACATCAAACACATGGTTCCCATTTCGACTGGAAGTTGATGCGTGTGAAGAACTGATGTTGATTTGCAGGGAGGGGTCTGCGAGAGAAGTTCGTTGTTGCAGTGCAGGGAACGACGGTGAAGCTGCGTGTTGAAGCACGTGGTGCGGTGGATAGTGATGTTTTTGATGACTCGTGAGGTTTTGAATAATCATCCTTCATTTTTGTGGATGCTGTATTACAGGAACCAGCATGTGTCGATTCCGGTGGACGCGCTGAGGAAGGATCAGCAGGTTAAGACTTGCCGGGTTGGCTCGTTGACAAGGACCGAGGGATTTGGAGAGGTTGTTTTTGGGATCGGCTTGTTGGAATTTGTACGGCCGGGTACAGGGCTGGGGCTTTCGGCAGGACGGGGCCGGAAACTGGGTTGGAGCTTGGAGGGCTTTGATTTGAGGCTTGGTAGCTTCGCGTTGTTTGGTCTGCTGCTGATAATGGCCGTCATTGTTGAACAAAGTTAAGGGGTTGTTGCGGGTAGTGGGGTGTATCTGTTATCAATCATTGGCATTGGCATTGATCAACTAGAACAGCAAATATAACTCCATTATGGGTATCTTATCTCCTAATAGCAACGCATGAGCGTGAGTGTCCCGATCTCATATCTCCTTCAAGCAAATTTTAATCCCGCCCCTTTGTCGCACAGGGTATCAGACGCCGCGTCCAACCTCCCATATAAAGCAACCATTGTAGATTCGGCTCAGAGGCCATACATTCCCGATACCGTGAAGCTGTTTGTATCCTTATCCCACTTCAAAGTAACGTCTTTACTAACAACCCTCAAAGTTCCATAGCGGATCTACCGACAAATTAGCCCCAGTTCACCATATGTTCCTCGCGTCAAACTCACCGATGCATAGAGACCTCCCGTAATATTCTCGAAGTCATCCAACGCGATCTTTTTCTGCTTCCACGCCTTCTTGCCTTCTTCCAGCTGAAACAGTCCGTAGAAGACAGCCGGGGAAGGAACCATTGAAGAGTATGTCCAGCGTTTTCCGCCATGCTTGCAGGAAGGCCTATTGAATCGCATGATTAGCAATGGAAGGGCAGCGGAAAAGGTATAGAGGGCAAGACGCACTGCCACTTCATCTGCTTGGTGATTCCACTCTTCATCATATCCGCCAATTTTCCCGCCTGTTTCTTGACGAGCTCAGAATCCTCAGCCTTCGTGTCCGCAGACTTGTCGTCCAGAACAGCAGCACCTTTTCCCTTCGACTTGGAGGTAGCCGGTGCAGGTTGGAGATCGCGATACGCGGCCTTGAGGTCGAGGACATAGTCAACAAGCGTCTCCTGGGGTAAGCTTTTGAGCTCATCCCGGGAGAGGTCGAGAAATTCGTCCATTGAGAGTTCAGAGTCTGTGGAGATGCGTGCTTTTTTGGCTGGTCGAGATTGGGGCTCGCTGGGACCAGATGAGTTGCGCTTCGACATCTTGAAGTCGTTGGTTGTTGATTGAGGAGGGATGTTGGAGTGGAAGAGGTGGTTTTCGAAGACTGAGAAGACGCGCACCGACGCGAAATTAACGCGACTTGATATCAGTCAGGTGACTCGCGTCGTGTCATGCCTTTTGAGCTTCACGATGGTTCGTTTCTTCTCATTGTGTCTGACAAGCATTGTTGAAGTTCATTGCCGCTCCTCCAACATTTCTTGCTTCCTCGTATTCCCCTCTCCTCTCCGAGACTCCTCTTGGAGGCTTCTCGTCTTCCCTGTGAGTGCGAGGAACAGCATGCGGAAATGGACGCGGGCATCCAAATGTCATAGACGCGCGCTTTCACCATCCAATGCCCAAAGTAATCCGTCCTGAAGTATTTGGGTTCCAGCTATGAGAGCCAATGGCCCTATCAAGTTGCCTATGAAAACATTGAAATCTTCAGCAGATTCTTACGCTACCCCACTCTCCAATCGCCCGTCCCGAAGATGGATATGCATCGCATCCCACGTTTCGCCTCAAGTGGGCAACGATTCGAAAAGGATTGCGATCTTGAAGCTGCTTCCACATGAACTCAATATGACAGAATACCTTGGCCAACCCCAATGTCAATTGAACCGAGTTTATTCTTTATGATATGAAGTACATATTTTCTCTTAGGCAAGCGTTCGGTCAGAAAAGCAACTGATGCGAAGATCAGATATCGCGAGTGCCGCAATCGTGGAAGGAAAAGGAAACAGGATGTTGTTGAATTAAGATAGGAAACTGGGGATGATTCTCCACCATCTGATTATATACTAAGTGGTTAGTCTACACCAACTTCACTAACCCACACCGAAGGGCGTCCGTCGACAAGCCACGACCCCACTTCTGCTGGTAGTTCGTTCTGTGAAGACTTGGCAACTCCAATTCATTGCCCGTTCACGTATATCAAACAATGCCAGATAATGTTTTCCAATCCATTTTCAAGAGGCATCCGTCGAAGTAACGACAATGTGGTTGAAAAGGAGATTGAAGATGATACAGCCTGGACGCAAGTCCTCATCGCACATCTCCTAGTTTTCAATACGTGGGGCTACATCAACTCCTTCAGCATATTCCAAGAATACTACACCACACAATTCCAGCAATCACCTTCCTCGATCTCCTGGGTGGGCTCTTTGCAAATATTCCTCACCCTATTTATGGGCACCTTTGCCGGCATAGCGCTCGATTCGGGTCTATATCGTGTCGTGCTCTTCGTCGGCCCTTTGTTGCAGTTAATTGGGATATTCCTTACTTCCATCTCGACCAAATACTGGCATCTTCTCATCCTGCAAGGAATCGTGCAAGGGCTAGGAGATGGTCTAATATTCGGACCCACAATAACAAATATCAGCACCTATTTCAACAAAAAACGAAGCGTGGCGATGGCGATAGTAGGTAAGTCAACTTTTCGGAGACTGTTTTTGAATGAGAGGTGTCTTAAGAGTGGTTTGATCTCTCAATGCTGGACTGTTCACAAGGCATTGTCAACTCCTAAATCTACAATTTTAGAAAATACTGATTCCGATTTCAATTGTAGCTTGTGGAACTGCTACCGGAGCCATTGTCTTTACAATCATTGCCCAGCAACTGTTGCCAAGAATTGGGTTTCCGTGGACAATCAGGGTCTTAGGCTTCGTCGTTTTGTTTAACGCCAGCATCGCACAGGTCTTCTCGAAGGAGAGGAATAGGCGGAAGGTTTCAGGCCCATTGTTCGATTTGAAAGCTTTCAGGGATGTCAGATATTCCATGTTCAGTGCAGGTATATTTATGATATTCTGTAGTTTGTATGTCGGATTCTTCTATGTGAGTCCGTACCCCACCCTTAGCGCTATAATCGCTGATATATCCAACCTTACCTTAGGTTAGTACTTTCGCTCGAGATGCAGTCCATCTCTCCGTATCTACTTCCAGAACGATCGTGATTATCATCAACGCTGTTGGTATTCCAGGCCGAATCATTCCAGCCATTGTAGCAGATGGATACATGGGACCGATGAAAACCCTGCTCCCATTTGTGTTCGTCGCATCGATTGTTCTCTACTCATGGATAGCTGTCACGACACTAGGTGGCCTTATACCCTTCACGGTTCTCTATGGAATATCTGGAGCAGCTATTCAAGGTCTCTTCCCGTCTGCATTAGCGAATCTGACAGATGATCCGAAGCAGAAGGGTGTTCGAATGGGAATGGTTCTTTCTATAGCTGGCCTGGGAAGTCTGGCGGGACCTCCCATTGCTGGTGCTTTGGTCACGACGGATGGGGGAGGGTTTCTTTACGCTCAGATATTCAGTGGGACCATGATGATGGGCGGGGCGATGATTCTTTCGCTTGATCATCTGGTGGCATGGAAGATGAGTCGACAATCAGGTGTTGGCAACCACTCTGTCCCTCCAACTAGGGAAATTTGCTAGAAGTGGACTGGAGTCTCAGACGGTCGCAGAACCATATATCCTCCAGGATAGATCAACAATCTACTTCGGAGTTCTGGTTCTGGTTCTATCACGCAGGTGGTGTTTTGGAGAGACCTAACTTTTATAAATGGTTCAAATGGTACTCGGGGCTTCTTCACACTGGCGCCTCTTGGGGGGTTTACACTCCAATTGATTGATTTCAATGCGCCTAAGCCGTGGCACTGCCACGCTGACATTGAAGGATTCCCTTTTGACGTTTGATGAGCCTCAATGTTGGAACGAGATTGGCGAAGGGGCATTTTCATGGGCAAGGAGGTAAAATTACGATTGATATTGCAAGGCTTTCTTCGTACTTCTTACCTAAATTCAAGAGCCCGAAGCTCGCTAGGCACTAGAGTGGGCTGGGGAGGCAAACAAGCTCTTCTTCTCGGATCCTTCCGCCAATCAAGAGAGGACGGGACTACGCCACCTTCTATTTTGAGATAACTTTAAAGTACGAGTATACCTATTGCGGCTTTAATCAGCATGATCTACGAGCTTATTATCAAGGTGGAACGCTAAGACTCGCATTTACGAAGCACTCCAGCCACAATACAGAATTCCCTTGCCCAATGCAATTAAACATGATCGGCAAACACTTCTTTGGGGTTTCTTGCCCAATCACCAGACACGCTTAGTTATGTGATCTACTGCACCTGTCAAGTGAAGTCGGGAAGCTGGCTTGTATTATCTTGCCATTGGATGGAAGTGTGGCTTGGGGAAAATAATGGTCATACTCGTACCAATTGACCTACAACAGAACGCAGAACTTAAGACAACCTGGCTATCAAAGCCCTAGGACTCTCCATGGCGAGTATATAAAGGTCTTTGCATGCTGCCAGAATAACAAACATATCATTCCATCCTCACCTTCCATTCACACCTCCAACAACACCAAAAACATTCTCAACCTCACACAAAGCTATATCCTCAAACAAACACACCAAAACTACATTCATATCACAATGCTTTACCTATCCACCATCGTCCTCGCCCTTGCGGCCGTGGCCACCGCAGCCCCAGCACCAGCCAGCTTCACTTCTCTGGAATCTTGCAGTGCAGCTCATCAAGGTAAGACTACTCAGCCCTCATTGAACTTGCCACTTATCTGACTTTGTGACACCTGAAGACAAATATTT
This sequence comes from Lachnellula occidentalis, assembly GCA_007821535.1. Taxonomy (NCBI): domain Eukaryota; kingdom Fungi; phylum Ascomycota; class Leotiomycetes; order Helotiales; family Lachnaceae; genus Lachnellula; species Lachnellula occidentalis. Next base: position 25,073 of record QGMI01000194.1, on the reverse strand, counting down.
CTGCACCTCGCGCGGTGACGATACTTTCATCTCTAAGTGTGAGAGTGAGGTGCTTGTTACCGTTGATCACTGTGGAGTTGGAGACTGTTGCCAGATCAAGGCTGATGGCCAGCCGATTTGTTTATGTTAGAAGGGTATCTATACCTGAATGTTCTGGTTTGGAGGTTGCGGTTGGTGTGGGATTATTATAGAGGGTTGTTCTGATTTTCTTTCGTTTTGTTCATGCAAGCGGTTATACATGATGCTTTCACTTACTACATCACAATATTAGTAATACAATACTCCAACTTCTGTTGGATATTAGCCCTAAAAGAAGTTACAGGATCTTGTTGATGTGATGCAAATGGGCTGAAGTCTTGAAATTTCTGCTCCTTTGTTTACCTCGCTTAAAGATGCCCCTTTTTCTTTCCTCCCACGATACACCAATTCACATTTTGCCAAACAAGGTTTCTGAAAGAAATCAATCCTTCTTTGTCAATATGAATGTCTGCTTGACATATTTCGATCTTGACATCATACAATCATCTTCCCAACAGCACACAGATGTTGGACAGGTATATTTCAACACCCCACCTATATCTTGACGCAGATTGGTAACTTCTACTGTCCTCAGCTATTGAACTGAATTGCGCTGCACCACTCTTTTCCTTCTAAAATGGATTACGAGTGGACTCCCAAATCAGCGATACCAAAAGTACTCTACCGCGTGGTAAACCCGAACTCGCTGTGCAAGTTCGACGACAGATCGGGATTCACCGCCGCCAACAGCACATTACGCATCAACGCCATGAACAGAGGAGCCGCCCAACTAGATCTCTTCTACCGCTCCATCGAAGACCACCGGAATGGCAAGAAGGTTGACAGTCCCTACATCTCCGTCTTCGCCGACCGGACGGAAGCCGAGAGCTGGACCCTAGCTGCGGAAGCGCTGTTCGGCGATGGGTGCTACATGGCGGAAATCGATACCAACCATTACTACTTGCGGGGGAAAGCTATGTGGTGTGTGCGGGATATTCAGGATAAATCGCTCAAGAGCTTGTCTCAAGTAGCTGCGAACCGAAACCTTCCGGCTCGAGGCCTTTGCAGCGTTCCTCGAAACTCTGAGTGGTTGGTTTTGCACACAATTGCTGGGCTTGCTGTCATGTCACAGACAACACCTGATCAGATCCGCTCAAGTAAGTCTTGTAGAGTATCCTTGGAAGTTGGAAAAAGAGCCGAGCTAACATCAATGTCTCCAGAGCGCAGAACCCCACCAGTTGACCATACGTCCCAGGTGCAAGCGCCCGACGATTCGGACTCTATAGTCGGGACGTACAAAACACGTGGGGAGTACTGGCTTGGAGTTTCCAACCATAATTTTACCACCACGTGCAATTGCCTCGACGTCCCATGCTCCTGCAATGTCCAGGAGATTCCTGATTTCACGGAGGGGGATATTCTAGCTCACGTCTGCAATGACCAGCCCCTCCCTGGATATATAGTGGATTCTAAGCCTTTCATTCGCCCGGTTCTGTATAATCCTTTTGATTCATTTGAGGATTGAGGTTGTTTTTCCTAAGAAATTGTTGGATTATTACGGGGGAGCTGGGCAACTTCGATGTCGGCTGTGTTTGAATATGGCGAAACGTATTGTGGATTGCTTGTCGGAGGTTTTGAAATGAAGGAAAGATGCTAAATTTTGTAAATACCAATTTATTCATGGTAGTAGTCCTACACTTATACCCAAATCGTTCCTCCTAGAGACTGTGCTTGTTCAGTTGTTGCCGGCCATTATCCGCTAAGAGCGGAAATCCACTGGTTCAGCTGGAACCCGGACCGGATAACCCCTCTCTAAAGTAGGTATCTGTCTCTTCGGGTCGACTCGGTCGAGTGACTCGGGTCAGGCATTACTAAGTATAGATACAGTAAGGCTCCCGTGACAGATTTTGATTCTGATAATCTACAGCATATGGATAAATCCAGCAGGCACCATAGCCGAGGTGTTCTCTGCTGGATGGTTGAAGGGTTGAAGTCAGAGCAGCTTTGCTAATTATTGGTTTCTGTGAATGTAGCTCAGTCCATCGCCGTTGCTGTCAGAAGATCGTGGGAATGACTGGCGCATATACCATGTATGCTTTAGTATTCATAGGAAAAATTAGATATTCACTAAAATGACACGTTTCGAAGGCTTTGAGAAAGAATTTAATGGCTGCTCGAAGGACATTATCTGATATGGCGCCGGCAAGACAAAGTTTGGCCTGGAAATCAATGTTGATATTACCTACCCTTTTTACTATAAGACTTGTAAGACAAGCCCAAGTGTCAAGCATCTCCCTCTCCCAAATCGTATCTCAAGTCTATCTAACACATCGGTGCTAAAGGGACTCACCGTACGTTGCTCACGAATCAGCCCTAGTTACTGAACAGCCCACGACGCCATTTACGAACCAAAACGAAACTCGTTACATGCCGATTTCTCCTGTCGTTTCTTCATCACAGCAGAACACAGTGCCACCTCTCCCGTCGTCCCTAGTAGCCGTCCAAGTATTCAAAGGTGCTATTTTTGTCCCTTATCAAACGTTGTCTTTCCAGTGTATCAACTTTCGGAACACATCTGCCATCATTTGCATCCCAAGTCATGGCTAACTAACAGCTTGGAGACAAAAGAGATGTACATGACAACATTTGAAACCAAAATTCCGGAGCACAGGACTGAATTCAACATCATCTGAAAGCCAAGGCCGCAGCTACCCCAGCTGTTCGCTTCCTGTCTGTTGCTTTGTTCATCGCTGCCTTGATAAGCGCATCGACATACCGTGGCTATGTGCCAATTTTGCGAAGTGTTTCGTGAAGACCCATCCGGATTATGGATGTAATTGGTGTAATCTGGTGAGCCATCGCGGTCCATTGGTCGAGAGTAAGAATTAATCGTACACCTTTGCCCTTGTAGTAAAATGATACTTCCGCCATCATTGATATGTGTACAGGGCCTTTCCGAGAGGAGATTCATGCGGAACACCCCGAGACTAGTTCTGCTCTTACTATGAGTTCTGCATGTCGTGCGCCGAGGAGGACGAGGGCGTGAGAAGTCTCCGCTCTCTACACCAAGTGGCAGGCCGACATTTTGAAAATTGGTCAGATCCTAGAGCTATTCATACCTGGACATGTTCTTTTTGTCTATGAATTCGTTCGGGTTCAACAGCGTGCTCATCTTGACGACTGGGGTGTGGGTGTGTGCTCCGCCAGCCTCAACTTCATGCCTTCCACTCGCCGCGCACTTGAGCAACACGAACCAGCTCTCCCACTGGCTAGGACTCTCACTCACCACCACGCTGATTTTGATCACGAAGGTCGGCCTCCTTGACCAGCCTGACAGGAGATAACGTGGTGAAGACCAACTGCGAAAACGGGTGCCACAGGCACTCGGGCACTTGCCTGGCGTACCTCAGGATCATCTCCAAGACGGCATGGCCTCTCTGCCATCCTAGGTCTTGATCATGCTGTAGATTGGGTCGGCCATGCCGAGGTGTACCTCGTTCTTGCTCGGTCTCTTCGTCGATCTTGACACGAGTCTCGTCACGTGTCTACCTACTCTTGGAAGTGCCTTGTGCATGTCTAAGTCGTCGTGATCTCATTGTCCGGCGCCGGCAGTTCAAATAACTTGCTCTTAAACGGTTGGACTGAAACTTGCCTCTAGGTCCCTCCCAGGCAATGGGCTCTATCAGCAACTTTGCGGACCTCTCGAGCTTCTTGATCCGTTCGCTAAAGTGCATGTTCTCTATCATCAGCCTCGTGATTTGGGTTCTGAGAATTGACTAAGTCCGAGCCCACGATCCTGACCATCAAGTCGTTGCTCTCGGAGACATCCTCTTTATGTTTCCGTCCACGACGATCGCGTTGATAATGTCAAACAAGTTGGTCCTCTCCGCCATCATGGTGATGATTCGTTCAGTAACGTAATATCACTTCTTCTGTGCACAACTACCGGTATAGCTTCGGGACGGCCACTGAAATTCCGCACAGAACAGCTCCTAATCCGATCGATGAGATCAAAAAAGAGACGCATATAATGGGTCCCGTGGTACCGCAGAAGGCGATAGAAAGATGTGAGCGATGGACTTCGTCACCAATAAGAGCGATATGCTCTTCATAGCCCCCAACCCCAAGTACGTAAAGTCCCACCTTATCCAGTGTGAAGAGCAAGGCTACTATGTCACGTCCGAGATTGGCGACTACCAGGCATGCACCCTCAGATGCGGGTATACGATCTGTATGGACCACACCACGACGGAGACGATCGGGAGAGCGGATTCGGCTTTTTGAACATGACCACCAAGACGGTGTACTACCAATCGAGATGAGCGCGACCGATATCAGCCGGCGGGAGAGAAGGACAGGTTCAGCAGGTTGATCAAGACGCCTCTGAGGTCTGCCCAGTCGGGGTTGAGGGAGGTCTGAAGCATCCTGGCAGATAAGCCTGAGAGCTCCCCGGTAGGTCGCAACGCGAGTGTCGGACGAGCCTTGAAGCTCCTCAACGGTGCCGGTGGTGGAACAGTGCATGTGCCCTAACGTCCTAGTATTGGAGATTTATGCATCGCAAGCCTATAATTAGCGTTTAGAGCCCTTGATACAACGCCGAAGCACTTCGCGCGGGAATGGGTGTTGTTCGTTACCAACCCTTGCCACCATAATATATGTGATATTCTCCCATTTTTGAATCATGTCCTGGAGCTGCGGAGAGGGGCATATGCCAAGTAGGCCAAGGGCGAGACCACGACTGCCCCCTTGTCGGTTCCCGAACCAAACGCGCTCAACTGCTTCCGTGCGTGTTGGTCTCAATTTAGCCACTGTAAACGCATTGTAGATGTGTTGAGGCCGCTAATCGATTTCGAGGTAGTCGTTACTACGGAGAAGTAGAATCGAGCAGCTGGCGTAGACTCTTGTGGGCTTCCCGGCCATAACGTAGCCTCTTCCAGGGTGGGCTTTCGAGACCGTCTACCTCTCATTCGCCCGTGAGATATGACTGGAGGTAATCGAGTGCGTGGCGGACGCACTATAATGGTCGTACGAGCCTGTGAAGCTCCTCAATGGCGGCATGCTGGATGCCGAAGAACAGTGTATCATATCCTGTGTCATACCATCTTACCATTGGAATTTTGGGCATCGTCGTCAGCCTAGTATTAAAGTTTTGAGGACCACGAGCCGTCGCTGAAGCAGATGTACCTAGGTAAGTATTATCAGTAGTGCGCACCGTGCAAGACATCTCACCTCCTGCCGTAATAACGTAGCCTCTTCCTGGGATTCCGGGGATTCTTCGAGACCTTTGACAGGTTGCACCTCGAGGTGGGAAAGTGCGCGGTAGACTGCGCTATCAAATCGAGGCTCCTGGGGCCCATGAACCTCCTCGACGGCGACACCGGTAAATCTTGAGTGACAGAGCATCGTATCGATGTATCGATTTCGGCAACTTAAGCATTCCAAGCTCATGGTAAGGGTCTTGAATCACCGGATGTTGCGCAGACGTCGCTGTAAATAGTAAGCATCATATGCGCCCTGCGAAACTCGTGTCGGCGCTTCATCGTAGACGCTCTCTGATAGTTTCGAGGGCCTTCTAAGTACTGCATCTCCATAAATAGTAAGGTATCTGCAAGTGAGATAGTGCTCTGCGGGGTACGCTCCGTCAATTAAACTTATGGGGCAGGTAGGGGGTCGTAGTCGTAGATCGACTTCCAGGCTAGTCCCGGAAGCGAAAGGTGCACCAAACTTTGATCCAACGTCCTGAAACTTCACCTCCCGCACAATTTCATCCTCACCCTTCAAAACCCCTCGAATTGCTATCCTCGGCAGCGCGGCAGAGCATAAATTACCCATAAGAAAGACATGTAGGGAAATTCTGGTTCAGCTTCAAAGCAATGCAGTATACACAGCCCTTTTGCGATCACGGCGTCGGCAGCATCATCACCATCAAGTCTTGAACCAGTCTAGGATATCTGCAAGAAGTTTGCGGCGGCACATTACATCAAAAGACGACGCAATGGTACAAACGCGAGCTGGATACATACAGATTATCCCCGTCTTTGCGAGTGTACCCGCATGGGATAGGGAGGCAGAGGTAAAGAGAGGCCAGGGACATCACGCCCGCCAAGATGTTGCAGAGACGCTCGCAAACTTACACCCTGATGCAGACTTAGGGACAGCAGGAACTGCTATGGCCTCGAGGACGATGCTTACATAAAAAGGACTAGCTTTACATTCAGAGACATGGCAAACGACTGCGAGGGAACGAACACCAAGACTTCAAGAATGCCTTCCGGACGAGGATGAGGGATGACAATCGAATGACACGAAGCCGGCGAAGGAACAGATGGACCCTCCCTTCCCCCACACTTACATCGAAGCCCACATAGAAGGATGGGAGACAGTACCATGGAGATCACAACTGGCAATCCTAATACCCGACAACCAGGTGGGACGAGTCACGGAACGAGTATCGCAGCCCACGTATGGCAACGGATGGCAATGAGCTTGTAATACGTGTGAAGACCATGACACCTACGGCATCTACGGAGCAGCCTACGCAAGAGTGTATGGTAGAATGACTCCGTGGAAAGATCGGTACAGAGAAAGCCTGACGGGCTGGCGTCGCCATTGTGCGGAACCTGGCCAGAGGCACACGCCCCAAGCTACATACTGATCGGATCTTTGAGATACTATAGGATATCCTGCAAAGTTGCAAAGTCTTCGGCTCTACTTTACGAACATCCCCTGCCTCTTTTGTCTCTTAGCTTTCAGTACAAGCATCTCTCATCCGTCCACTTGGATGTTTTTGTTTCTCTTGAATATTGAATTTGTCGCTTCCTTCTCTGTAGAAATGAGCACTCCAAGTGAGCTGAATGTTTCATCTTCAACTGAATGTGAAAGATGTTTGCTGGGTTTCAGTGAACCACGTTCAGTCATGTGCGCACTACGCACTTGAAGCTTTATTTGGATACTATGGCTTTCGGGCTGAGGCAATCTTCAGCCCTGCCACAATTCAGCTCTGATTATAACTTGAATCTTGAATCTTGAAATTGAAATCGTGCGTTTCCTGCGTTCTCAAGTAAACGTCTTCCAGCCACACTCGTGGAGTCATCTAAAACTGGAATAGAAAACAGGCTCCATCGATCCTGAAAGAGGGCATAGTTCACCGTCAAACTGTACTGCATGAGAACAGACTTTTGTGTTCCTGATTCCCGAACTCTGGGAGAAATATAATGATCTACTGAATTGTTGTATGGCCTGCCAGGTGTGGACAACTTCCGTCTGGGCAGCGCGATCCTTTCTTTCACAATGCATCTAGAGTCTTTCACGAAAGCCGCGCCAGTGATGCTTGCACGTCAGCTTGCTTTTTATCAATTGTCCCCCGCGTCCGTAGTACTATCAAGGCCGGGCCTGGTGGCTGAACCAAGTGCTCGGGCAGTGTCTAATCGTTTTTCTTTCTGTAGATCATATGATCCGTCATGCGATCCATAAGGTCAAATTGCGCCTCTTGGTTGTCCTCTATGTTCAGTCATTAGTTATTGTATATGGAGACTTGGTGTTCAGGTCCTTACGCTCCATTTCGAAGTTTGATATCATTGCCTCGAGATTGATGCAGCGCCACTTGAAATGACGGATCGAGTTGTAAATGGGTTCCAGGCGTTCATCGGGGTCATCGACGTTCATGCCTATGCCAACCATGAGTTCGATTAAGTGTCCTAGGTTTTCTCGCGATGCCTTGGCTCCCTTCCGCGCCTCCTGTAGCTCCTGGCGAAGCAAATCAATCACCCGCTGAGTCTCCTCGTGGGCGATACGAAGCTCTGCGACGGTGGGTCGAACTCGTGGGGTAACCTGCATCCCTTAGTATTAGCAAAGTTGCGAGGCCCGTCGCGAAGACGTGAGTCCTGATGTTCCGTACCTCTGTCTTCTCCATCTCCATCTGCGGCGCCATCGCGTCTTCGTGCTCGTCTTTCTCTCCGGCGGTTGATTGAGCTTGTGGGGTAACCTGCATCTCTTAGTATTGGCCAGGCCCGTCGCGAAGACGTGAATCCTGATAACCGTACCTCTGTCTTCTCCATCTGCTGCGCCATCGCGTCTTCGTGCTCGTCTTTGGTCGGATCGGCTGACATGTTGCTTGATGCTCGTTTTCGTTGGACGGGCTGGCGTGTCTGCTGTTGTTCTTTCGATTGTTGGGAGGAACTGACTTTGAGAGCAAAACTTAAATCAACTTCGTTAGCGAGCTATTTGAGCGCTCGGCGAAACAGCGCCCAGCGGCGACCCCCGCGCCCAAAGATCGAGCTAAATTCCTCTTCAGTCATCATACCTCGTGCCATGGAGGATTATACCGCTTGTTGGTCACTTTCTGCGCTGCAATTAAGTGATATATTCCGTCATACAAAGGGCGAATTCCATACATCAAACTGAAAGAACTGCCGAAAGAACATAGTGACGTTCTTTGAGTGATTGTTCTCGTACTTTCACGTAGCATCACCTCACCGTATATTCAAGCATTAAGGTGCACTATTGAGGAAACTCCTTTATTGGCAGGGGGTTTCATATTACGACAGAATGTTGCAAGTTCAAAATGAACTGACGGCCAATGCCAATGCTAAAAACTCCTTCCAACGGTCACTGGATTTCCATCTCAGATTTCCCTCTCCACTCCATGCCTGTCATTGTCCAATCCCATATCTGCATCCAAGTATCCCCAGCTTCCCCCAAAAAAGCCGACGGCCAATTCCAAGGCGAAAGAGAAGAGAGGCTGCGTAATACAAGTCAGTATAAATTTCTTGGGCCGCAATAAACGTGGGGTTCTCACGGGCTCCAGCCAGTTTTCGAGACTAGTAGCTCGCGGGCGTTGGAAATAGCATATGCATCCACCCAATTATCATCTCCGCGTATTGATCGTACCCCCTCAGATACCCGTTGAGGAAACGGAGGCCATTCCGGCCCGCTATTTCACACCTGTTAAAAACATATAAGAGCAAGGGAAGAATCTATGTACCAGTGTGATGCCAAAGCAGGCGTGCTCTGATGTATGACATGGCGAAGTTGGGGATGGGAAACAGAAATCGTGCTGCATATTGCAGTCTCACTCGAATTCGCGAGGCTAAGAAGTAGAAGCGCAGGCCGGTGATACCATGCGCTCTTTCCGACTGGTATTCAAACCAAGGTCTTAGGGCATCGTAGTCGATGATTTGTGACATATTTGATGTTTTTGCAGTTGAAGTTACTTCTGTTGATTCACGCGGCTCCTCGGTGTTTTGCTATTCAGTTCATGCTGCACCTAGTTGGGTTGGTCTAGCATGCTAGTCCTTATGGGTCTAGTCCGGCTTGTAGACCAAAGCGGGCTACTGCGGCGCGGGCCTTTTCACTCCCGGATAAGAGATAACGATATCCTGACGTTCCTGGGGACATCAGGCTTGTCGAATTGATGCTTCAGAAGCGTGTCTGGGTGGTTTATTGCTTAATTTATGCCGTTGAATGGTTTATATGTCTGTCTTTTAAGGGCGAGTTTTGCAGAATAGTTAAAAGTAACAGGGAGTCTATGTGCTTTAAGTGATTTTTGCCCGTAGTTTCGCATCACATCACATTATATTGAAACATTTGGGTGTATTTTTCATGGGTCTGTTGTGTTGATGAACTTCATTCCATTGCTTTTTTCCTGGTCTGGCCCAACGCAAGTCCTGAGATCCTCACGCAGTAGTCCTTGGAAGTCTGAAAGAACCCAGAAAGATCACTTCCCCTTCACCCATACCGTAATCATATATGTTTCATCTCCTCCTCCACCCCCATATCTGCGCTCTTGTACCACAGCTCAAGTTGAACCTTGTCGAGCTTCGCCGGAGGGAAGACTTAGAACGATATGCAACCGAAGAGTTGCTATCATCGCACTGGCCCTCTGCAAATCCGCATTGGCGGTCTTCAAATCCGTATTGGCGCGATGCATCACTCAAAGGCTGCGGGCAGCATTGATTTTGGATTCGTCGACCTGTTGCTTAAGGCGGGCATTCTCGTTGGCATACTGCCCGAGTTGCCTAAAGGCCCGGTGCCCAGCGAAACGGGTGTATTTCTTCATGCTGGTGAACCTCATTTCGATGATCCGAACCAGGCCATGGCAGGATTGATACCTGCGCAATTGCCATTCTCCTTTAAGGCGCGATCTGGTAATTGAACCACCACCCAAGCCAACTATTGCACATATGTTAGGAGTATATAGAGGATAGGGCAGAAGTTACGTACCAAGCAGGTGCCGGACAATCCGGTCTCGGGCGTAGACTGCGCGGTCCAACGACATGATTCTTCGACGTTTATGGCGGTTGTAATCCCCCAGCACCTCAAGCACGGCCCAGTTGCACATTTCGAAAGTGTGGTCCTTCACACCTCGGCGGCGGGCCTCCTGCCTAAGACGATAGTCTTGGGGGAGGTAGTGGCAGCGCATCTTGTTCTCTCCTCGATGGTGTCGAGTCTCAATTTCTTTCGTGCGTGTCCGCTTATTTGCGTTGTTATGAAATATTTTCTTGTCTCTTTCAACTTGGCGCTATACTCCTTCGGACTAGGTACCTTGCCTTCCCCTTTTTTGTTGGAACCGGCTGTCATTCAATGCAAGTTGCACCGGAGTAATGATAATCCAGGGCAATTTCATTTTATTTTACAGGGCTGTAGACACTCCATGTCGGCATAACTTAATTATTCGCTTTATACAGTGCAATCACATGACCAACATGTGTCATGAGGGGGCTGTTTTCCAGATTCTCAAAGAGAAGCAAATAATACTATGCTCTAATGGTCAGTATTCACGTAGCATTGTATCACAGTAAATTGAAGCATTTGGGTGCATTATTCAAAGATTTTGTTGTGTCAATGAACTGCTTTACATTGCCTTGTTCGGAGAGCATTGCAAGTGCTGAAAACCTCACGCATTGTCCTTGAAAACAGCTTGACAGAATCAAGGAGATGATCACTCCCCCTCCATCTCTCTACCATATCATCCTCCATCCCCTATCTGCGCCCCTGTACCCCAGCTTAAGTCGAACCTTGGCGAGTTCCGTCGGAAGGAGAAACTTCAGGGAGCTGCGATCGAAGGATGTCTCCTTGGATTTTGAGGTCGTGAATTTGTTTTTCCATCCGGCTGATTGCCTCTTCTCGAGTGCAACCCTTGAGCATGCGGCACCTCAGACAAGTGCACATAACATAGCGGCGCTGGGGGCTGTTCTTAGCCGCAATCAGTGCCGCAGACTGAATGGTGTGGGCGGCAGTGATATATTGTACGGCCCCGCGGAAATCGGTTCTGATGGCAGTAATCATGTCGAGGCAGGGTATGCACCCGTGGTGCTGGGTTTGGGACTGGACCCGCGGGTCGCAATCAATACTTTCATCAGCTTTTAATTGCACAATCGTTAGCATTATATCGAGGGCGGGGAGGGGTGTACGTACCATACAGGTCCTCGACGATGACATCCATACAGTAGTGATGGCAGGCCAAACAAAGATTATCACCGTGGTGTTCCTTCTTGTATTCGTCCGCAAGGATGTTCACGGCCGTGTACAGTGCATCCAAAAGCTCTTCGGGCGGACCTCCAGCGAGGCGGGCCTCCTCCTTGATGCGAGCTTTCTGGGAGGCGTAGGTGGTCATGTTGTGATTTTCCGTTTTCTTCAGGTCTCGGTCTTTGCGCGCGTTGTCGGTTCCAAAGGGTGATTTTCACATCGGGCTGTTTATTTTGCGCCAAGACCCCTGTCGGGAATACCCCAGCTTCTGCAAAGGGGCCTTGAATACAAGGTGCCACGGGTTTCGATAAGCCAGGGCAAGTTAACCCTATTTTACCGGGGCTAAGTCGATATCAGCATGGCTTCATTATTTGCTTCTATGTGGTGCAATCACGTGATTCATATGTCTTTGGGGCTGGTGTTCAAGATTTCTCAAAGAAGAAGTAAATACTACTATGCTCTAGGAGTGGAACTTCACATAGCATTGCATCACAGGCATTATTGATAGATTCCGCATTTAGACAAAGGATTTGCAGTGCTGTTATTGTTGATTACTGGTCTGCAAGTGCTGTAAAACCAGAAACTGTGCCCTTTGCTCTCCCTCAGAAGTACGCAAAGAAGTCCCTAAACTCTGAATGCCCTCCCTGCTGTAAATTCCTCCACCCGTATCTGCAATTGTGTATCCAAATCTGAAAGTGTGTACCCAAAAATCCAAGAAAGACTTCGATCGGCTCCGTAGCGACAAGTTCGAAAGTGGTGTCGTCTATGGGAAGTCAGTCTGGTTTCCAATGGGCCACGGCAGATATTGGGTACATACGGGGCTTTGCGAGTCGAAAGCTGTCTCCTTGAAGTTCTTGGTGGCATCACAACTTCGGTCCGGATTCGCAGAGATACTGGCGAATCCCTACTTCCTGGTCCAGCTCGTTATTGTATTTGGGGATCCAGGTGGCAGCGACCGCTTCAACGCGCCTAGGATTCAAGAGATGGGCAGTGGTAGTGAAGTGTAGTCGGAAGTGCCCGGCGTAGCAGTTGCAAGTGTTAGACCAAGCACATTCTTCGTTATCTCGCGATAGCCATGCCCAACCATCTAGTAACTGGTCAGTAATAGCCATCAAGAGGAGCATTGTCTGCATGCGTACCGTAGGCATGTTCGACGATGCTGTCCGTAATGTACGTCGTGGCGGAGTGGCCGTGCCCCTTGACCAATGGCGAGTTTCGGAAGCTGTTGTAGATGTTGGCGTAGGCTCTCTCGAATGTTTCGTCGCTGGGTCCGTCGGGCATGGCCAGGATTTTCTTCTTGATTTCTTCTTTGCGAGAGACGAAGTTGGTGAGAGTCACAATCTCAGTCTCCAAGTCTGGCGCCATCTTGGCCAGGACTTTCTCCATGAGTTCTTCTAAGCGAGAGATGAAGTTAAAGAGAGTTGCAATCTCAGTCTCCAAGTCTGACGCCATCTTTGCTAGAGTGTGCGTTGGTATGGGGCGGGTCGGAGATTTGGTGTTGAGAAGGGCCTGCAATTCTATGCGGTTTATTTTTATTCCGCTTTGGACTTAGGGCCCCCTGGTTTAGTCACCACGGCCCTACTAAAACAGGCAGCAGGAAAGCTTCCTGTTCCGAGACTCATTCAATGAGTGCCAATCTCGTAGAATTAGCATTTTTAAAGTTGATGACATATTTGCCTCGCGTTTGTATGGGTTTCCTTTCAAATCGTGGATCATTAGGCAAGGAAGATTGCCATGCAGCAGCGCACGATAAGTTTCAAGCATTAAATCACGTTGTTTAGAGGTTTTTTCCAGAGGAAAGGTTTTTGATATTCCCTGTAAAGACAGTTTCTGCAGGCCAACAAAGCTATCACCATAATTGAATTCAGCGCACCCGGCCAGGCCACATTGATCTCAGTCTACATTGCCTACTACCCCTTTTCATATCCATCCGTCCATCCATGAATTGCAATCCGATCGTAGTCCAATTGATCACCTCCTCAAAGTTCTAGATAAAAGTCAGTGACAGATCTAATAGTAGCAGCAGAGATGTGACTACCTTCGTCAAAAAAAATGCCAGACTCCATCTGTTGGCGGATATAGAAGTTGTCGCGAAAGATTGCAACGATTCGGTCGCACAAATCCAACTCCGGGAAGAAAAGAACGGGGTTAGGGAGGGGTTTAGTCGTTCCTTCCGGTGGTGCATAGATTCCTTTCCCTGTTGCAAAGTGTGTTAGCAAGACATGACTTCAGTGAGCACAGGCTCTATCGATCTACATACAGGTGTTCTGCCACATCAAGTTATCGGCGATGAACTGGACACAGTAGGGAGGAATTTCATCATTGAGGATGACGGTCAAGAACCAGACGATCTCTATACGAGCCGCATCAAATTCGTTACCATCGAGGCCGCGCGGGACCGTGGAACAGGATACCTTGATGCGAGGTCCTTGAGATACGTACGGAGGGACGTAGCTGGGGATGTGGGTCGGGGATGCGGGGTTGGGGATGTGGGGGTTGGCGAAGGGCAACATGTTGCTTGTGTGTGTGGGAGAGCTTGAAGGGGATGGATGATTTTTCTGATTGTGAGGTTTCGAGATGTTCTCGATGTGTGCGTTGTTTGCGTTTTAAATTTCCTCGAGAGTTCTTTTATATCGGCCCTCCACGCTAATTCCCCCTTCGCATTCACCTCAATCAACCTCCCCCTCCCCGCCCGCCTGCCGCTTATTCGCTGGGAAGTCCCTGTTCCGTTCCATCCAAGCTCTAGTCTTATCTTTAGGAAGCTTCTTTTCATAATATCACAGCCTTGCGTTTCTCTGGCACAAATAAGTGCCTGAGGGAAGTAAGGTAGCCAATTAGAAATGCATCCTCGTAGTTAAAAAGGCTCTGCTAAATCAGCGGCCGAGCAAGATATCCAATTCAGGGAATAAGTGTTCTGTATCGTTTATCATACTTGTAGAATACGGCAAATCTTACCTGCAAGATATCTAATTCAGGGAATAAGTATTCTGCATTGTAGCTTATACTTGTAGAATACGGCAGATATCATCTTCAAGAATTCCAATTCAGGGAATAATCAGGGAATAAGTATTCAGTATTGTATCTTATACACGTAGAATATGGCAAAGCTCATCTTATGAGATACAATGTGCCTCTCGTTGATTTGCAACGTATTGCCAATATCCCAATATAATATGGCAAATGCCATCTTGTGATACATGGCGATGCTTTAGGGTGGTCGTGTACTGCTTACATTTTTCCTCACGTTAAACGTTCGATGTTACAGGTAATCCTAGCGGTTGTTTCTGCCTGGTAACGAATTGTCACATTCAAAAAAGCAAGCAAAAACATGGTAAGTCACTATTGTAGTCTCTCGAAGGCACTTGGGAAAAGAGTATGCGGTATAAACTTCAGCCTCAATTGTACCCAAGATGGTAATCAGTGCTACCAAGCGTCTCAGCTGCTTTGCCACTCTTCTTTGCCAGTCCCTTTGTCTGTTCACCCAAGATCGTCAACGTCGGACGTTGTTGTTGTAAGCGGAACGAGTGAAACGCGGAGCACAAGGCTTTCCCATGCCTTGATATTGGTGAGAGATTCCCATGCCCATTTGACACACCGTCATGTTTGTATCCATTCAAGAGTGTCCACATGATCGTCCTCCGGGGCAATACTGTCATACCTGTCAATTTGAACTGCACGCTCTTGCCCTTTTCCGCGCTTCAAGTCATGTCTTCAAGTCTCGTTGTTCTCATTGCTCATTCGCATGCCACCATTATCCGATGTAAAACTGCGGCTCGTGCTTGGCCGACCCAGACCCTGTCCGGGTTGTCGAATATCAGGCGTGGCTGGAGATCCAGAACCTTGGCGAGAGTGAGTTGTTGAATATGGCTGGCCCTAGTATGAATGGCTCTGTTCCGTGACTTTGAAAGCAAACTGTTGTTCTTTCGCACGGCGTAGTCCGTGGGCTGAGCGTCTGATCTCCATGCGCTCTCGACTCGTTGTCTTGGTTGTCGAAAATGATCATCGGTTCCTCCATGTTCATGGGACACCGCGCATGCGCAGCAGGATATTCATTAGCTTGACAATGGCAAGGCGGGCATCAAAGAACCCCCTCGTCATCCCCTTGGAGAGGGAAAGCGACGAGACTCTCAAAGAGCAAGTCGCACTCCAGGGTAAAGACCCGGCGGTTCTAGTCAAACCGCGAGCGTGTCCCTCTACAAATGCAGAAGTTAGTCTTATATTCTCCTTGAAACAATCCAAGTGGCACAGAGGACTTACGAGCTTGAGCATGGGCAGCTCACCCTTCACCTCTGACCTCCAATCTCCAGCCGGGAGGTTTCAGATTCCGTGCTGTTGCACATCTGCTCGAGACGACGAGGGGCGGCGGCGCGTTGCCGCTGCAGCCCCTCGATCTCCAGATGATTCAAACGAGCCACAATGTCTCGAGATCGGTGGTGGATCTCTCCTCCGTTCTCACCACTGAGATGGTGATGTTGGTGGTTATGAATAGCTCTGTTCTGGTGGATCGATCTGAGGATCCTTCAGAAGATTGGCGGAGCGTTCCAAATGTGAAGAGTAGGACGTGTTGATGCTCGTGATGATTTTTGTTTGGTTGGTAGACAATGGCTTTTGAAAATGGCATGTTGAGAGTGCGTTCGTCTGAACGGAAGCGAAACCATGTTATGTTTCCCAAGACGCTAGTGTGCTAGCGGCACCGAGCAAGGGGGAGATGCTCAGTCTACAGTGTCCAAGCCTACCTAATTTGTTAGAAGAAGGGTCTTAAGTCAGAGCTTTTCTCCTTAAGGCAAGAACAGCCTCTGGAAGTGCCACTTGAAGGTGTATTATCTACTTGCTTGCAGGCAGTTATGCATCATTATATAGCATGTGCCATTGTTTCACGAGTGAGATGGAACGTATTTCTAGATAGGAGAAGTCATTCATCATTGATCATATTCTAGAGAACACCCCATATTGGTGCAGACGCTGAGAGAGCATTGCACACCTGAATCACTGTATTGCCCACTCTGCGCTCATTCGTGTCGAATCCCAGTATCCAACCTTCCGCTCGCTCCTTGTCTCGTATTCTGATCAGTTTCCTCCAGCCGAAAATGGTTACCTAGAGTATGTGTAAGTTTGTGAACTGTTGACCCGGTGCTGCTTCAAAGGATGCAACGTACTTGATGTTGGACGCCACTCCTTTCACTCCATTCGCAGCGCCTCGAAATTCTCATGCCGGGCCACGGACTTGCTGTTGAGATCCTCATATCTTGCAGTCAGTGCTGCTGCCAGTCGCGTACTCGGCTTTCTCATGTTGACCTTTCCCTTTTTGACGTAGGCCAGGCCGGCGGTGCAACTGTTCTCGGAGTCGCGCGGGAAACCCGCAGAGCGAATTGCTTCTGTATCAGCTACCTGCTTGTATTGCTTTTTGATATTCCGAAGGAATACCTCGTTATCAACGAGGTGTTCTGTAGGCTTGAAAGGAGAGCGATCATCTGTGAATCAAGAGATCAGCAGCCATTCTCAAAGGCGTTGATACGTGGTGTTTTCTTGCCTTCTGGGGTTCTGCGCAGGTGCTCCCAAGTTATGTCTTGCGCGACGAACTCGACATCAGGTGTATGGAGATAACGGGCAAGTGAAAGACGAGAAACACCTTCTACCGTGCCCTGGCAAAACGCTGCGACGTCGTCCGGGAAGTCTTTGGCGTTCGTGGCGCCTGGAACATAATATTTCTCACACTGTGTGCCTCCGAATCGCTCGAGCTTCTCGATAGGCGTTTCTGGTGCAAGTTGTCTTCGAGACATCTTGTCGAATATTTTGGTTTGTGGGTGTTTGCTTCGTCAAGTTCTTTTGTGAGAGATGTGGTATTCATTGAAGCAGTGGTTTATCGGTGCTTACACGTGCCGACTGGCAACCTCCCTATGCTATTTTCACTGCCTCCATATTCGCTTGAATCACCATTTCTAGCCAATTATCCATTGATCTACCATCTAGCATGCGTATCTCCATCTCTTGAGCTTCCCTGAATCAGACGCCCTTTCACCAGTCTGTAGAATCTACAATCACGCCTGGAACGTAGTGCTGCTCACAAGATTCACGCCTCTACGTCAAACGACGCCCCAACAAAGGCTACAGCAGATTCCAGCCCCATCAGGTAAGTTTGCCCTTTCAACGCCTCCCGAATGCCATGTGTGCTAGCTAACTAGTATGCAGTCCCCCTCCAGTCTTTGTCACTTATCTCTTTCTCCGTGAAGGAGCAAAGACCAGATGACAACAGCTCCGCACCTCCTTTGAGAAGCTTCGAAGCACTCCTATCGCAGACCCACGAAAAGAAGTCCTCCTCCGATGCTCCCTCTACTCTACTCTCGCCACGGAGTTCATGCTCGGAACCGATACTCTATACCCTCCCCTCCATCGACTTTCTCAGCTCCCTCCCTGCCTCCCAAGTCATCACGGCCACCCCTATCGCAGATCCACGCCGAGAACTACTCCTCCGATCCTCCCCTCTCCTCTACTCTCTTCGCCAGAGTCTATGCTCAGAAAAGATACTCCACACCTACTCCTCCCCCTCCTCTACACTCCTCGCCAGACGTCATTCCCGAGAACAATACTCCAAACCCAGTCCTCTTCCCTCAGCTTCCTCAGCTTCCTCAGCTCCCTCCCTATATCCCAACTCATCGCACACCCCCTCTCGCCCCAGCTCCGCATCACACCCACGGGAAACGCAGACACACCACCATCTCCAGCCGAAACAGCGCCCTTTCACGAACCTACCACCTACCCTATGAGCAGCACATCTCCCCCACGTCACGCAAACCTCCAGACCTTCCGCCATCTCCAGCCGATACCATACCCTTTCATCTCTCAAGCCTACTCTTTGTCGAACCTACCCTCAAGCAGCATATCACCCGCAAGTCACGCACCTCTACCGCCAGACGCTCAACCACCGCCCCTTTTCGCTCGCGAGCACTCGCAGAGTTCGGAACGTGGATGAGCTGGCGAGCAGTCTGTGTATAGGGCTGGGGCTGCGTCGCTATGATGACCGTGCGAAGAGGGGATAAGATAAAGGGGGTCGATGATGGGCGAGGCTTGTATGCTAGCCTTGACGCCAGATGAGCTGGTCAAGAGATGGTGGTTGGAGGGAATGAGGAGGTACTCTGGGATGGGGAGGTATTCTGGAATGGGAGATATTCTGGGGAGGGAAAGGGCTGTAGTCTTTGGCATACACGAGGAGAGAATAATAACACTGATGGCAAGGCCATGAGCCAGCGTGAAATCAGGCGTCTGGATTAGGAGTTCGCTCTAGCTTTACATCAATCTCTGGACTGCATGGATACATTTTTTTCAATGTATGGGTGGGTGATGAGAATGGAATGGCAAGCGGCTGGACAGATCCGATGTCTTCTCTCGGGAGTTTTTGAGCCGAAAGAAAGGAGCGGTCGTATATATATATATATATATATATACAAGAGCAGAGAGGCTCTGTGGAATAGATAGCGTCGTGGGCTGGGCGGATCCCACCAAGGTAAGGTTCATCACATAACGGATCTGGTCCTTGGGATAAGGGCACATTCAAGCCACATGGCTCACTTGAAAAGGGCCCTCGAAACTCCATTCAGGTGACAATCCATTTGAGTTCCACAGTAGTCCTATATACCCATCCACCAGTCAATGAATCCACCGAATTTGTGCTTGCTCAGCATGGTGTAACCCTACAACGGCAAAGTGTCAGACTTTCAGACCCCCAGCATACCTACTTTCAACAGAATTCGGACTCAAAGTTACATTTGCATCTCCTCCACGGGCCGGTGTGGGCAGTTGCAACTGAGGTGAGTATCTGCACCGCAGTAAATACACCAAATCGTAGTCTGAGGTTCATATGTCATGGTGACTTCCTCCGAGACAGCATGATCCACCGGCATTGTCTCCTCCTTTGACCCGCACTTCCGCTTCGGATGTCTGCTTTCAGCACCAGAGGTCGAAGCACCAAACGAGACTTCCTTTGCTCGCTTCCTTTTGCCTTGAATCTCAAGAGACGGGGTAATTGGAAGCTTCTTCTGCGCAAAACCGCCGCTTACTTGCTTCTCGCTGTGTGAAAGGGCATCTCTCCTCGCTCTTGGCGTATCACACTCGAACTTCGGAAAAGGCTCATGGTCTGAATGCCCAGATGAATCCTTGGAATGATAGGGCTCGATACCATGAAGCATGCCTTTAAGATTAACACCCATGTTGATATTTTCCTCTTGTGGGCCATCGACTTGGGCAGGATCTTGTTGCATCTCTTCGCGTTGGATGTTGGGCTCTTGCGAGTTTGTTTCGGAATAATCACTTGCGTGCCTTCTAATCGAAGTCGCAACCGCAGTTGGAACCAAAGGGATACTGCTGGGGAGAGGTCCATCTTGCACTATTACACCGGTTCAGTCTGGTGAAAGATAAATGGGAAGGACGGACTTACTGGCGTTGTAGTAGTGGGCTTCCTGAACGGCGTTGTAGTGGGCTTGCTGAAAGGCGTTCAGGTGATTTGGAGAAGACATCGTAGATATGTTACTAACGCGCAACTCGCATCGAGTCACGTCGAAAGAGGCCCGAATCCCTCCCTGGATCGTGTTTTGGATGAATTTCGAATTTCTACCAGTTCTCGGTCTTCGCCGTTTCAGTGTCAACGTGGGGATGTTGCAAGTAGGAGACCAATACTTCGTTAAGAATGACAGGCGATAATCAAATGTTGGTTGGGTGTTGTGGATGATGTGGGCTTGATATTCGCAGGGTGCGTTGGATGAACGAGCCGGAAACTTGTGGGTGTATGAAAGGGAAGGCGCGTTCCTGGATTTTGAGAAGGAGCCACTTCACGATCATGATCCACCGGCTTGAGTCTGGGGCGCGATCAAAGTTTGGCACATATGTTTACAAAGCCATAATCGACAATTTTCCTCCCAGCTCCTAGATCTTATGGTAACCTCAAAGTGGATGGGAGAATGCATAATACTTTGGTAGAACTTAGAAAAGCAGT
Organism: Lachnellula occidentalis; assembly: GCA_007821535.1. Taxonomy (NCBI): domain Eukaryota; kingdom Fungi; phylum Ascomycota; class Leotiomycetes; order Helotiales; family Lachnaceae; genus Lachnellula; species Lachnellula occidentalis. The sequence goes on along the minus strand of QGMI01000194.1, from coordinate 4,603 downwards.
GACGTGAGTGAGATTACACTTCTTTCACTGAATGGCACTGATGATAATATAGCCTTAAAAAGAACGAAACAGTCTGTATATACCTAGGTACCTACCTGAGCACTCTGCTCATACCCAGCAATGGAAACTCTGATTGTTTTCTCGGCCACTCTCTCCTCCATTAAGGGGGCTGAAGCGCGCTAGGTAAGCGAATCTAGCGGCAGTCTTGCCCTCCCCTCCTCTGCAACTCGTCTTCTACTTCCTCACCACTTTATAATACGACGAGCTACAAAATCACAAGGCATTCCAGGGAAATCACAACACGTTACTTGTCATTTACATGCTTCATCACTTCATCATTGCCAGAGATGATCCCGCAGCCCGTTCCGCCGTAAATTGAATGACACTTACTCCGTCCAACATGCCAAAGTATAACTAGGAGATGCACAGGGAGGTGATCTATAGAAGCTGGTATAGGGTTTCGTTGACATGAATCTTTTCAACAGTCAATTTACTATCATCTGAACGGAATCCGTACTGGCTAAAAAGTCTTGTCCAATCAAATGGCTGTACTTCAGTATATCACGTGTTTGAACAATCCACTCTAGCACACCTAGAAGTCAATCAACACCAGGAACCTACCTTAGGTATCCATAGGATCCTTCTGAAACCGTATTATTGTACAACGCAGACCCTCTGTTTGTACAGCATGCAAGAATCCTTGGCGTCCGTTCCTGCGTATCCCAATGGCCAAGCACATGGCCGCTAAAACCTGCAGTGCACTCGTCACCCCGCGCAACCACGAACCATGAATCCTTGCATCCGTCTGATCTCAATGTTGCTGTGCTGTACCGGCCGATGCTTCCTCGAAAGAACCCAGTTATCAAAAGCTTCATTCTCATTATCTCTCCATATCTTCACTCCATTGCCGTCGTCGTCGGGTTGAGCGGATAGCGTTGCTTCGGCGACCACACCGCCGATAAGGACCACCAGGATTGTTTACTCGCACAAACGAGCGAGCTATTTTCAGCATCCCACACCGAAACAGAAGCATTCTTCAGACAACACAATTACCCGCATTCCACGGCTACGTATCGATATCTCGAACAGCCGCTGAAGAAGATCTAATCTACCCTATCGATTTCTCGGGAAAAGAAAAGACCAGACACCGAGAGCTGCCCCTAGAGGGCCAGCACAACCACACCGTCATTTACGATGGGAGACAATCTCTCCCCCGCGGGGAGCAGCACATACTCTTCCAGCACGATGTATGTAGGAGATGGAACCTGGGATGCTACGAGAAACGATTTTCTGCTGCCGAATCTGGTGGGGTTGAATTTTGACACGATGAGATATAATGGTATTTCCCCCTTCAGCTGCTAAACATTAATAAGGAAGATTGCTAATTGTTTGCTTCCGGAAAATAGGAATGGGAAATCGATTTAAAGAAATGCCCCAATATTACGGCCTCATACTCGCACACGGGATTATCGCTGTCCTGACCTTCCTCATCATTGTACCAGCCGCGATTCTCACAGCGCGGTTTTACGGACGTTCGCCGGGCTGGGCGTTGAAATGGCATATCTATTTGCAGATTATGACTGTCTTGTTATCTACAGTGGTGTTCATATTGGGCTCATTTGCAGTCGGTTCCAAACGCAGTTATACGAATCCTCACCATGGCATTGGTCTCGCGATCTATGTTCTCATCTTGGTACAAGCCATTGGCGGATGGTGGGTACATTCGCGCGAGAAGGGGAAAGCGCGGAGGAAGTTGCCTATCAAATTGGTGCTACATCAGTGGCTTGGTAGAGCCGTTGCCTTTCTGGGTATTGCGCAGGTTCCATTGGGACTGACGCTTTATGGGAGCCCTAAGTTCACGTTCATTCTGTATGCGCTATGGATGGCATTTTTGCTGGTGTTGTATTTTGTGTTGAGTTACAGGGCGTTGCCTCTTTTTAGTAGCAATGCGAGGGAGAGCAGTCATGGTGGGACTGTTATTGAGGATCGAAAACCGAGTCGATTTGGAGGCTTCTTGGCTCCATTAACGGCTGGAGCTGTCGGGGCTGGAGCTGCTGCTTTGTTGAGTGGACGCCGAAGACGAGATAGTAGGAGTCGAAGCCGATCCAGAAGCAGAAGAGATGAAGTCCTTTCAAGTCGACGAGGGAGTGGGAGTTACATTGAGGAAGAGAAGTTCCAGTCGAGACGAAAAGAATCGGGCACCATGGATAAAGTGTTCAAAGTGGCAGCCGCTGTAGGAGCTGGTGCACTGTTCAAGAGTTTCTTGGATCGACGGCGAAGGAAGGATGATGAGAGCGAATATGCTTCAGTGGCACCTGATACACCATCACGCCGACATGGACAAGGTTCGCGCTACACCGAGACCGAGATCAGCGAAGACAGCCGAATGGAACAAGGCCGACGACCCCGAAATCCAATACTGCCCGGCCCCGGAGATCCCGTGGCAACAGCTTCTGCTATGAGTGCTGCTGAAGCTAGACCTCATACCCCACGGCCACTTCCCTCACATTCTCATGGTCGCCAAGCCAGCTACGATTCTAACTCTTACTATGACTCGGAATACTCTCCATCTCGACATCCACAGTCCAATCATGGCGCCCGAAACGGGCTACTGGCAGGACTGGGATTGGGATGGTTCGCGAAAAAGATGAAGAATCGGCGGGACAAAAAGCATATCGAGCGTCTCGACAGAATAGAGGAAGAGCGCATCGAGGCCGAACGCCTAGCACGACATGGATCTAACGGGGGCGGGCCTAGATTGACTGGAGATGGCTTTCCGACACCAATACGAAAACAACGACCTCAAGAATCAACCTTGTCATCGGATCTCTCGTCAATTATCGATAATCCACACTCCGTCCGGCCAGGAGCTTTCGTCCAACCGATTCCAGCAGGAGCAGCTATGGCTCACCAGCCAGGATCGAGTAGCATTACAGAGCCTGTAGCAATGCCATCAGGACCCCCTGATCCACAGGGTATCCTACACCAGGACTCAGAGAGCGAAACCAACCTGTCATCAGGTAACCAGCCCCACCGCCGGCCCTCAGCACGTCGAAGGCGAGATGGTGAAAAGGCAGCCGCAGCCGCATCAGCAGCTGGCCTTGCCGCAGAAGAAGAAGCGCGAAGACATCGCAGTAGGAGTCGTGGTGACGAACCCGTGACTTCTCCACCTGTCAGCGTCAAAGTCAAGGTACACGGCGATAAAGACCGAAATGTAACCTTGAGACGGTTAACAGAGCAAGAAGCGGCTGCGGAGAGAGCAGTCAGGAAGGATGGCCGTCGAGAGCGCAGGCGGCGGGCCGATAGTCTGAGTAGTTTGAGCGGTACTGATACTGCTATTTCGAATCGGCGGTATAGGAGGAGTGAGCGAGCTGCTGAGAAAAGAGCTGAAGCGAGCGCTCCTTCTCCACCTCCCCCTGCAATGGCGCCATTAGATACTCCGAATCCCTCATTCGCTGGTGGGCGGAAACCAAAAGACAGCGCATATTACAGCGGGCGCCGGCCGGGTCATCAGCCTTTAGGGATGATGGAAGTGCAGGCAGCCCTGGAAGCCATGGGACGTGGAGTGGAATGAGTCCTGGAAGTCAGAGGGGGAGTGGGAGAGGAAGCACTATGAGTGAGGATGCGGCGGAACGGCGGCGGAGGAGGAGGTTGGAGAGGAGTCAGAAACCGACGGGGACTGTGGAATTTACTTGATGAAACGTGCGTATATACAGATACCACTATGAGATTGTGCTTTGATTTTTCAGCTACTGTTTGGAGTTTGGATTGTAAAATTAGTTGGTTAGGCATGTGGGTTGCATAGGCGCGAGACTTTTTAGATGATGTTTACGACATTAATGAATGGACGTTACACCATGATCTACTTCTTAATGGAATGTACGCGCTTGAATGTTTTCCTTATCACGAAATACTGCAATAATTCACGATAGAATACTTGATTGAAAGGAGGCTAGGTCTCTACGATGAACCAACAATTATGAGATCTTCATAAAGTGAAGCGATTCATGAAGTGAACTAGCACCCTATCAAATGAAGCAATCTACTACCTTTTAAAGTGAAGAATTATGCTAAAATTCATGAATCTTTATGAATTTGGGGTCTATGCTAGTGCTTATTTGTCATCGCCTATCCATACCTAGGTATAATCGCGACAGACTAGGTTATTAATAGGTGTCATATAAATTCTATTATTACTTAGATCTTACTTCTCTATTTTATGCCCGATTCGGTATAGATTCCCGGGTTCCTACCCAATCAGATATTATTTATAGGGTAATTTAATATGATATGCTCCGTGGACCTACTTTAGTTGCTTTAGTATTAGCGCGCATTTTAGGGCACTTCGTACTATAAGGTAGTTTATAAAAATTCATAAAATTGAAGTGAACTTAGCTATAACTTTATGATTGCTTTATGAAGAGTAATAATAGTATGAATATGAAGTATGAAGTCAGATAATCATTCATTCTTTTCATTGTATAGACCTATCAGCGCGCTAGAGAGACGAGGCTATCAAATCCCTAATGTCAGCCTCGCGCTAAAAATCACCCACCACATGTAAACAAACCCCCTCCAAACATCTCTCTCCCACTATCAACCT